>JXSR01S031340.1:7751-19520 GCA_000969725.1 Ophiothrix spiculata
TGGTCTTATCAACGTACTTTCTCTTTTCTTGTTTGTTTTTAAATATTTTACTGTTCTTTAATAATGTATATATGTATCGTAAGCGCTTTTTTAATGTTGTATGTTGATGGACTGAATAAATATGAAATATGAAATGAAGGGGTAATGAGAAAAATGTGCCTGTTCATGTGGTACCAAAATCTCCAATTTGATTTTGTGAGTGAAAATGATCATAACACACCTTTAAAAGAAACTTTTAAGTTCAAATACTAGTAATTCAACAAAGTCATATGACATACTACATAAGGCTCGGCGTCCAAAGACATTCGCTCGTCTGAGAGACACTCGCTCATGATATTCGCTCTGACTTTTCCTATCAAATGGAGCGAAAATATTACTTATAATATATGGATTTTTGTAAATTTTATGTTAGCATTAGTTAAATCGATGTTTACATTGAATATACGATGTACATTATATTGCTGTGTTCTTAACACTTTTGTGCATAAGGGGGGGGGGGGAGGTCCATATTGACCCTGGACTTTGTTTTTCGCAGCAACATAACCCATAAAGCTGTTTTATGTAATTGTCAAGGTAGGAGTTACGCATGTTTTGGTACAAAAAAAATCGAGTCGTTTTTGAGATAAATAGTATAAACTGGTAAAATGATGGCGCTGTTCGGATTTTGTTTTGTTCCTAAAACCGAAACCAAACAATTATTTTGAATTTTTATTTCAGCAATGTATTTGTAATAATAATCTGCTATTATGAGCCAAATTTCATCGAAAATTTCCTTTGGGAAAACAGTTTCTTTTCGGAAAAATGAAAATTTGACACAAATTAGACATGTCGCCGCCATTTTGAAACGGAATGACAGATTTTTCATTTTGTTTGTTTCATATGAATTTTACTGAGTTCGTGTATCACTGTGTACAGTTTTAAAGATAAATATTGTGGATATCATTGTTTTTAAAGCGTTCAAAATCCAGGGCCTATATGGACCCCTGTGCACTAGTGGAATTCTAAAACACTTTATGCAATTAAGTGTTAAGAATCATTCATGACGGACTGATGTAACCAGGATTGGGGATCAAAGTGCTTGAGGACTGGAAGGGGGTATGAGCCTAGAAAACTAACAGAAAATTATGTATAATGTATGGTGTTCTACATCTACATCTATCTCGTTACTTGTCAAAGCCTGTTCAGCATCTGTTCTATTCTTTTCGCGGAAAAAGGGCCCCTGATTCTTTTTTCGCACTATATCTTTTACATCAGCCTCCTTCCCTCCCTAACGACTAACGAGTGTTTATGAATGGTCCCTTGTTATGCCATAGTATGGGGTAGGGTCTCTTCTTTCCATTGATACCAAAAGCATCACGTAATTATGACGTCAAAAAGTACCTCGAGTTAGAATGTTACAGTTAATTACGATTTTTAGCTGTAAAAATTATAGTTGATATAAGATTGTTATTTTTAAAAGGTTGTGAAGGTTATAATCTTTACTGCTATTTATTTAGACGGAATTTGATCAGGATTACAAAAGTAGTAGATATTACATGATGAAATGAGTCGGAATTACTTTTTGCATGACACAGAAACCATAAAATAATAATGCCATATATTATAAACAAAACAGTGCATTGACATTTCTATAGTGGTTCGGACATCATGAGCGTCTTTCGCTGTAGTAAATACCATCTAAATATTAAAGAAGATAACAAATAGTCCCCTCCTTTACCTATGAAATTCATATTGTATCATTTTGGATTTTAGCGCCCTAACATAAAATTATTGTAATTTACCAGGCGGCTGAGGACACGATTTACTTGATTAAGGCTGAGCTATGAGGGATTTCTAAACGCAAACTTAGGGATACACTTTTACGTGTATCGTATTATTGGCAGAGCCACGAACTGTGTTTTGAAAATATTACAAAAACTTCTTTTTTTTACTTTGACCAAATAAATTACAAAAGCGATATCACAAAATTAAACATAATTATATTACTCTAAATCCGTCGGGGTTCACGCGTGAACCCCACTTCTTCTTATCAAAGCCTAATTTTTTTCTACAGTTATTCGTATCCTATAACTGATCGAGGTTTTTTCTGGCCATGCGTTGTTATCTATGACCAAATGTGGGAGATTACGAGTTCATTAATATTCATATGGACACACGCTGATAAATATTGGCAGTGGCAATGGCCTGTCCGCCACCGCCTGTAATTTACAATCGTTTGTCTTTCAACATATTGCAGCTCTATTCTCTCCAGCGTGGCGCTGTAACTGGGGCTATCACGATGATACGGCAGTATTATAGATATGCGCAGTGTAACTTGAAGGAGCTGAAGGAATTACACCACAAATTGCTTTTCCTATATTTTTACATGTAAATTCCTTCGATTTGACCATATTTTTCACATATTTCCTTTGAGTACTTTTTCCGGCCTGAAATGTCTTTTTTCTCAAAAACCACTAAAAAATGGCAAAATTAACCTGAGGTGTCCAGCTTGTTTTTCCGGTAAATAGCCTGGAATAAGAGTCTAACCCCGTCCCCCACTGAAACCCAAGGTGCTGCCAGTTTGTTCATTCAGACCTGGAGAGGAAAATAAAGACACATTAATCTTCAAAAATATTGGGATTTTTGCTTCTTTTCTATCTTTCTGATAACACAGATACCTAAACAACACATTTAAAATTAAAAAAAAATGAGCAAGTAAATCACATTTTCTGATTTTTCACATCTTTATTTCAAGAATTAGCTGGTAAAGACGACCTCGATTTGGAAATACACACTGAATCTAGTCTTGAACGGTAAATAATTGGTGGCGTAAAACCTGAAACTACCATGTGCTCAAACAGTGAATAATTCTTATACTTTCAATGATGCTTCTAGCGCCCGCGTGTTTTGAAAGCTGTTGTATCAGTTTAGTGCGTAATCAGAAGATGTGCTTGTATTAAAAGCACTTTCACAGAGGTGCTGCAGACATTGATTGAGCAGTATTAACCTATTAACACTAATATAGGACAAAAAGACAACAATTCCTGTATTGTTTTGCCTCCTAATAAAAATAAAAGTATTTGAAGAATACGAAACACAAATCTATATCACTTTGAGCCCACTGAATGATGGCATTCAAGTGTTACTGACCTGTGCAACCAACTTCTGTGCAATGCATAGAAGTGTCACAGAGTACAGTTAAAGCAGGATTTTTTGTGTTTAAAATTCTAACTTGCCGTTTATTGACTGGTATTACGTTAATTATATTCAAAAATGATGCTTTACAATAATGTATGGATCTGAAATGATATTAATTGTACCGGGTAAACTTAAAAAAATATTACTAAATTAAACATTGTGTCAAGTTCAGTTGTTCTTTTATAATTCAATTTGTTGGAGTTATGTCTGATTTGGAATAGGGTATTCACTATTTGATACGAGTCACTTATTATAGGGGAAGCTGGGGCAAGTTGACCCTCGGGGCGGGTTGGCCCAACTTTTGTTTCTGCTCACATGACCTTCGGAGAAACATGTCACTGGTGATTTTTGGTTATGCATAAAGCATCAAATTTACCTTTACATTTAAAAGACCGAAATCAGCTCTTTGTGTGAGTTATCAATAAAACGAGTTTTTCAGTTACCTTAGTCACTTTTTGAGCAAAAGTAATTTTGTACTAGTTTCAACATATCGCTGGTTCAAGTTACAATGTATTATTATTATTATTGATTACGAGGTATGTACATGTCCACATATCATGAGATTAAATCCTCTTCATTCTTTGTTTTGTTGGTATTCCACGAGGTTAAATCACAACTGGGACTATGGGGCGGGTTCGCCCCCCAACACACGGGGTAAGGTTTGAATTTGAAATATGCACATAACATAATTTGGAGTCGGATGTATTTGCCATAGCTCAAAGCCATTTCCCCATAATAATTTTGAGCATAAAGTTTCTACCTAATTAATACATTACCGAAATATGCCGAAAATCGGCACTTTGACGGCCATCTTGGAAAATGGCCAACAGGGACAAAAATTGAGATGGCTCATGATCTAGATCTGTTTAGATAACCTTTTTCTACATCTGTGCCAAATTTCATGCTTTTATCACAAAATGAACAATTGTTGTGACTATTTTAGCTATGATGCATCGAATTTGCCCAAAATGGTATAATAACTTACTCAGATTCGAGCACAATGACATTTATGACGTTTAAACACGATTTTAATTCTAAACGAGTAAACAGATGCGTATAAAAAAAAGACTCAAGAAGTCTTTTAAAATACTGATAGGATGTGGTCAATATTGCATATATGAATATAACACTGTAGGTCACAACGTACCGGGTTAAAAGATTGATATTGTATCAATTTATTATGGCATTTCATCCTTAAAGGACATTTTTGTGTGCAGTACATTCTCGTGCTTCACCTAAAAAAACACAATATATGAAATGTGTCACGGTGAAATGAGACTCTTTTTTTGTAAATTGGCCAACTTACCCCACTGGATGGGCCAACATTGACATTGGTCCTTTTGACATTTTTTTTTAAATTTCTATATTATATATTTAAAACGATAAACCGCAGAGTCTTAGTATTTACACAACACGTAGTGCGGGTATACATCTATTTAATGTAAACAGGGAAATCTTCTAGACTTCATCATGTCCGATTCAGGGTCGTTCGAACGAAAAAGGGGCCAACTTGCCCCGCCGTCCCCTAATGATAATGATAGAAAATAATTAAATGATCCATTTCCATTAATTAATGATATTAACATTAACAAATGCCTTTTTCACCCACCCCATCTGAATGTTTATGCATTCAACTTATAACCTGTAAAAAAATATCCGTGTCCTTTAAATTAAGATTTTAGCGCCCTCACCTACTTATAATAAATGCATCTGTCAAGCGAGTAATTTACAATGGTTTGTCATTCAACGCAATGCTCAGGCACGCTGTCATTTATTTGTTCTCCGGCGTGTCGCGCTAAATGGAGCTAACACGGGGATCCGGGACATACCTGCTACTTGTGACGGTATTATCGATATGCGCTCACAGGACACACGGGAAAATAACAGATTACTCATCAAGGTAAGGACCCAAAACTTTTATTTAGTTTTGTGCCAGTTGTTCTTTGCAAATCTTTAAATGAACATCACTATTTTTCTAAGTTGTTTTTTTCTGATCGGAAAGACTTACAGTAAAAAGTCAATTAATCGTTTTGTAAAAGAAAAAAAGCCCACATGAACAAAAACAAACCAACAAGAAACAGACAACAACAACAGCAACAAATAAACAAACAAACCAAGAAAGAAATAGATTCATATTCAAGTTTAGAACCAAAATCAGGAGTATAGTTATACGAAACACGAGAAAGGTTCTAATAACTTAGAAAAACATATAAAGTAAATAAATGATATTTAATCATGATGTAATTTTTCAGTTATTGATGATCGATAGGAAAATGTATTGAAAGGCTGGACAACTAGATATACAGGTTTTTTAAATATCCAAAGAAGTTTTTGTTTAGTTGGGTCTTTCTTGGAATACAGTATGGTATTACGTATTTGATACGATTCATTTTCATGAGTCCCCCAAAACAGCACCATCTATTTTCAACATTTTTATTAATGGTATCAACTTTCACAAAATTGCTTCTTTTCCCCGTCAAAATAGAGTCTTGATGTTATAAACATTCACCTTGGTTACCTTCGGAAAATATCCGCATCATTTAAATTAAGATTTTAGCGCCCTCACCTACTGATAATAATTGCATCTGTCAAGCAGGTAATTTACAATGGTTTGTCATTCAACGCAATGCTCTGGCACGCTGTCATTTATTTGTTCTCCGGCGTGTCGCGCTAAATGGAGCTAACACGGGGATCCAGGACATACCTGCTACTTGTGACGGTATTATCGATATGCGCTCACAGGACGCACGGGAAAATAACAGATTACTCCTCCAGGTAAGCACCCAAAACTTTTTTTTTTAGTTTTGTGCCAGTTGTTCTTTGCAAATCTTGAAATGAACATCACTATTTTCTAATGACGGTTTTTTCCTGATTGGAGAGAATTACAGCAAAAAGGCAATTATTCGTTTGGAAAAAAAAACAAGCCCACATGAACACAAACAGATCAACAAGAAACAAACAACAACAACAACAAACATAAATAAACAAACATACCAAGAAAGATAGAGATTTATCTTCAAGTTAAGAACCAAAAATTAGAAAAAAAATAAAATAAAGTATGTAAATAAATAATATTTAACCATGTCATTTTTTAGTTATTGACGATCGATTGGAAAATTTATTGACAGATGTACAGTTCTTTTTAATTAAAAGCAGTTTTGGTTTAGTTGGGTCTTTCTTGGAATATATGGTATTACGTATTTGATACAATTCAGATACGATTCACTTTAATGAGTGCCCCAAACAGCGCCATCTCTTTTTAACAAACCCATTTATTGAAACTATTCATTCTCATTAATGGTATTAACTTTCACAAAATTGCTTCTTTCCCCCGTCAGTAAATACCGTCTCGATGTTAAAAACATTCACCTCGGCTATATTCGGAAACTATCCGCATCATTTCAATCAAGATTTTAGCGCCCTCATCTACTGATAATAATTGCATCTGTCAAGCGAGTAATTTACAATGGTTTGTCATTCAACGCAATGCTCAGGCACGCTGTCATTTATTTGTTCTCCGGCGTGTCGCGCTAAATGGAGCTAACACGGGGATCCGGGACATACCTGCTACTTGTGACGGTATTAGCGATATGCGCTCACAGGACACACGGGAAAATAACAGATTACTCATCAAGGTAAGCACCTAAAACTTTAAAGTGCTTTTTGTAACTGATTATCTAGATATATGGCATGTAAAGTTTGTTAAAAGGCGTCTTTGAAAGAATCAAAGTTGCACGACATGGCAAATAAGATAGCTATCCGTTGAGTTGGAAAACAACTATGCAGCTACCAAGTGCAAAATGGAAATATCAGATTATCTTAATCTATGCCCAGATTAATCCTCAGGTAAGGAGATAAAACTTCTCTCTCTTCTTTAAACGTCACTCCTTTATTAAAAAGTTTTTTTGCGTGTAGTTTAGAATTTAAGGAATACAACGCAAGTTAGAAAACTAAGAAACTAAAACAATCATCTGTTTTTAGTTTAGATCCCCAAAAGATATTCAAATTGAATTAAGTAGCGAAATTATCTGCAAAATTGATTATGACCTAGTTGTTCTTGAAGTAGGACAAAACATCTTTGTTTTAAATCCATTTAAAGTTATAACAAGTTAGAGGAAAACAATACAGAGACATATAAACGCACTAACTATCACAAGTAAGAAAACTAATTAACTAAAACTATAATCTGTTATTAGTTTAGATCCCCAAAAGATATTCAAACTGAATTAAGTAGCAAAATTATCTGCAAAATTGATCGGACAGATAAACAGATTATGACCCAGTTGTTCTTGACGTAGGACAAAACATCTTTGTACTAAATGCATTTAAAATAGCTATAACAAGTTAGAGGAAAATAATACAGCGACATATAAGCGCACTAGCTATCGCAAGTTATTAAACTAAGAAACTAAAACAATCATTTGTTTTTAGTTTAGATCTCCAAAAGATATTCAAATTTAATTAAGTTGCGAAATTATCTGCAAAATTGATTTGACAGACAAACAGATTATGACCCAGTTGTTGTTGACGTAGGACAAAACATCTAAAATTTAACATTTAAAATAGCTATAACAAGTTAGAGGAAAACAATACAGCGACATATAAGCGCACTAGCTATCACAAGTTATAAAACTAAGAAACTAAAACAATCATCACTAAAACAATCATCTGTTTTTAGTTGAATATTGAATTAAGTAGCGAAATTATCTGCAAAATTGAATGGACAGATAAACAGATTATGACCTAGTTGTTGTTGACTTAGGACAAAACATCTTTGTATATACTAAGTACAAAACATCTTTGTATTAAATGCATTTAAAATAGTTATAACAAGTTAGAGGAAAACAATACAGCGACATAAAAGCGCACTTACTATCACAAGTTAGAAAACTAAGAAGCTAAAACAATCAACAGTTTTTTGTTTAGATCCCCAAAAGATATTCAAATTGAATTCAGTAGCGAAAATATCTGCAAAATTAATTGGACAGACAAACAGATTATGACCCAGTTGTTCTTGACGTAGGAAGACATATTTGTACTAAGTACAAAACATCGTTGTATTATCAAAATGCATTTAAAATAGTTATAACAAGTTAGAGGGAAACAATACAGCGACATAAAAGCGCACTTACCATCACAAGTTAGAAAACTAAGAAACTACAACAATTATCTGTTTTTAGTATAGATCTCTAAAAGATATTCAAATTTAATTAAGTTGCGAAATTATCTGCAAAATTTATTTGACAGACAAACAGATTATGACCCAGTTGTTGTTGACGTAGGACAAAACATCTTTGTACTAAATGCATTTAAAATAGCTATAACAAGTTAGAGGAAAACAATACAGCGACATATAAGCGCACTTACTATCACAAGTTAGAAAACTAAGAAACTAAAAACAATCATCTGTTTTTAGTTTAGATCACCAAATGATATTCAAATTGAAGTAAGTAGCAAAATTAGCTGCACAGTTGATTGGACAGACAAACAGATTATGACCCAGTTCTTCTTGACGTAGGACAAAACATATTTGTGCTAAATACAAAATATCTTTGTATTAAATGCATTTAAAATAGTTATAACAAGTTAGAGGAAAACAATACAGCGATATATTAAGCGCACTAACAAAGAAACTATAACGAATAGGCGTCCAAAATATAAATCCCTTGAGATATTGAATTCATCATAAATAGCAAAATAATTGTCAAAGATTAATATTTTGCTACATAATTTTTGATTGATTGATGATTTTGAGTTAAGTTGTGAAATATAAATCGGATACATGTTGCGGAATGTTTGAGTAGAACTTTTTTCACGTTCAAGATGACTGACTTCAGTAAAAACAAGGTCTTCTAAAAAACATGTCTCGTTGGCAGCAGGATAACATTTTGGATTTTGTGAGTGAAGGTCGGAACACACACCTTCACAAGGTCGTGTACTCACAACATGGCAGCACGGCGGCCTACAAAAAAGTCAAAACATTTCCGGTCCAGAAGTATTAGGTCAGTGTGTACTACACGTGGGAATAATGTCTTTGTTTTGCAAATCATCATCGTAGCCTTTCACACAGTCGAATGTTTTGTTTTAATTTAAGTTTTGACATTAAAATTCCACTATGTTTTGTAATTGTTTGTTCTATTTACTAAGTATAACTAAAATAATATTCAGCTTTAATGGTCTTTACTCAATCTCTTTGCATTTTTACTTCTTAGTCTATTACGAAGTTTCCCAAATCCAGACTCAAATATGTCTCGTTGGTTCGCCAACGAGACAAAAAATGAATACATTTTTTAACGACAGAGACGAGAATGCTTTGTCTTGAAAGTATATTTTTTCATGATAATTATACCCATCTCAAGTTATCTTCTTCAGCATTTTATCACTCAAATAGATATTGGTTCATGAAGACCGTGAATAATAAAGGGAGAACGTTTAACAAACCATGAAGCGTTAGTGTTTAATGCAAATAAATATGGATCAATTACAATGGTATTGGAAGGAGTTCTATTTGTATTAAAATGCACAATTTCACTCGTGTATTTTCATCTGGAAATAACGTGCATGCAATAGTTTGAATGAAAAATATACAATATTTTTCTTTTTCAGTTTAGTTTCAATTATAATTTGTTATAATTCTTTACCATAACAATGCTTTGAGGGATAAAGTATCATAATGTACCGTACATCTCAAACCAACCGCAAGTGCAGCTTCTTGTCAAGTTATACTCCGTCAAAGGTTGGCAGGGAGTTAACGGTGAAACAGAATAATCCCGTTCTAAGATTACTAGCCCCGAATATCGTCAGAACATACAGGTTCATATCTCCGATAGTTTTCTTGTGATAAAAGCTTAGTAGGTTAAATTGAAGTAAGCAACAGAGATACTAGTATTGTAAATCCGCCCAAAAAAAATAAAAATCGGCAAATTACGACCTTGGCATGTATTTTAACTGTAGCGTAAAATTAAGTTTGCTGCATTTACCGCTGTATGAACGGACACATGCACTAATATTGCTGTTTGACTAATTTTACTTTTTCACTTTTGACAGAGCGCGGTGCGCGTACGAAAAGCGTACAAAGATGTATAAAATAGCCAAAACGCGTCCACTGACATCAACAAACCTAGCAGGAAATTAAACTGAAAACATGCCATAGCAATACAAAAACTTGCATCTAAGAATTTATTTTAAGAATGTGAATCAACGGATTGTAACTTTTAAGAGTTTAGTTAAACAATAATCAAGCTAGAGATTTGCAAAAACACACAAGTTTGACAATGTTAATTTCATAATAGTATATAACTCTAATCAAAGAACTCCCTCCAGGTAAAATCTATCATTATGACCCTCCAGTCTATTCAAGGAGGTGCGTTTTATGTATATTACATTGACAAGAAAAATGATAATGTTGATAAGTTAAGAGGCTGCATATTGTGTACCCATATTTTGAAGTTCAGTGAACTTTCTTCTAGATAGACTCAATCGTTTAAGCCTCCAGGGTTTCCACTACAGAGAATGCATTACAATTTCTGATATACACCGGCAATGTGGGGCGGGGGCATTCAAATATGAAAAAAATAAGGTACATGCTATTAGAAATCAAAATTAGATAAATAAAATCAAGAAGTATTTTAATTAGAATACTGAAAATATAATCTTTCTCAATGTATTTGTTTGTTTTTTCGAAAATCTGCTGAAGTTATCTGTAGATTGATTAAATTCACAAACTATGCGCAACATTTATATATTGATATGCTTTGGCCATTACGTGTCTACGTCCCCGGTTAATAGAAAGTAAATGGTTGTAAAATTTAAATATTGGTATATATTTGACAGACAGTTTATACATGCCCTCTAATGATTGCCCCGTCCCCCTTTTACGGGACTAACATATAGCCGTAAGGCTAGTCATTAAATACTTGAGGAAAATCTTTTAAATGTTAAAGGATGTACAAAATGAAGTTTTAGATATGCATTAGTGTTTGTATATCCACGGGCAACATTGTCATACAACGTACAAAGCAACATGTGGCTCATAAACCTTGAATTATTTGAATTGTTACAATATTGAAAAAAAAAAAAGGTTTAAAATTTATTGTTTTACATTTAATGTAATTCTTGAGATTGTTTTGTATCATTGTTTGTGAAAAATGCTAAATTACCTTATCGTGAACATACTAAATAACTTTTTTGAGAAAGGCTTTTACGACGGGAATTCATAACAATTGGTAGATTTTAACGGGTTCGCCGTCGGACAAGTTTTGAACTGTCAAGCTTTCGTCAGGAGTAGCTCTGACTTCTTCAGGACAATATTATTATAAAGACATGTGGGCCGTCACTTCCCACTGATGACTCACATGAGCCATTCACTGAAGGCTGCCCCTTGCCAACGGTGTTAAAAGCAGATCACCTCTTTGAGATTATTTGGTGGCTCTGGAAAGAGCCTTTCTGAAGGCTGCCCCTTGCCAACAGATTTACACAAAAGTAGGTTGCCCCTAACCTCTATTGTGTTGTTATTATGAGATATTTGTGACTCTGAAAAGAGTCTACCTGAAGGCTGCCCCTTGCCAACAGTTATTTACACAAAAGTAGGTT
>JXSR01S031341.1:1604-11996 GCA_000969725.1 Ophiothrix spiculata
CAGTCACCACCTAGCGTTGTATTCATTATGTATTCATGTTGACTTACCCACCCACCAGTCACCACCTAGCGTTGTATTCATGATGTATTCATGTTCTTGCTGTGTCTGTATGACAACTAAATCTCCATCCGGTGTGCTCTGGCAGTCAGCTCTAGCCTCTTGCCAAGACTTAGGTGAAGCCACATATTTATAACATCCATAGTCTAGACCTACTTCATAACCTTCAGGGCAAACACCTGTAGAAAAATTGGGAAGTATTGCATTGTTAAAGGAGTACTGGACGAAATATTTTTTCAAAAGTTAACATTTGCATATCCTAACATGATACTATCACTAAACTTATTGCCCAACTCTGAAGACCAAATAATACTATTAATGGACTCACAAACATTCAGTGCAATATACATGAAAAGATGTTTTTAATCCAAGTTTTAATAACATATTCTAAACAAGCCGTAAAATATACAAGTGTAGCTGTTAAAACTGACCGTGCCATTAATATATTTTTGTGGGGATGCTCAACTTTAAAATTGGTAGGCATGTCAGGACCATTTAGGGGTCTACTGATCTGATATTGTACAAAAATGCCAACTACCAACACTGAAGTCCCTATGAGAGTTTAACTCTTCTCATCTCACTTTGTATCGGCACATTTAGAGATAGATTTTTTTATCAATGTATATAATTGGAAAGCAAAAAAAAACTTGACCCAAACATACATTTGCAATGAGTATAAATTCATTCTAAGAAATGCTTACTGCTTAGAGGTGGGGTGGTGAGTTCTACTGACGACTCATATGGCAACACTCTTTCCCAGGTGAAAGCCGCAATACGGAAGGTATAATTCGCGCCATCTCTCAATCCTGTGATTTCAACGGATCTTGTATCAGCACCTGCCACATCGACAACCTGGTAAGTTAGATCAAGAAAATGTTGAAAAGGGGTTAAAATGTCAAGTTGTTTTCACCTTGATCATACAAAAAGTCACAGGTCCAGGTAGGGTACTTAGTACAAAACTGGTTAAGGGATGTACTGCAAACATGGGTAGCAAATTCAAGCTATTTGGTATGTCAATGGGCCCCCTTTTTTTGTGCAAAATTTGGTTCTCTGTTGTTAATATCTACTTTAAAAAAATTAAAATTGTGCAAAATTACAAACAACATTGGAGAATTTTGCATAAATTAATTGACTAAACATTTTGATAACTCCGTAAAGTGTGCTTAGGCCGTGTGGAATTACAAGTCAAGGGAACCGCGTAGTGCACTATAAATCACCTGCAATAACTTGGTATATGTATGTGCCATGACCAAAAACCTCTTTTCAGGCCTCTGCATCAATTCAACCCAGACTTCCAATTTCAAAGAGGTGGTCCAATAATGTGTTTTTAACCTAATTTTGGAAAAAAATTTGCTCAAAAGTTACATGAAAAAAAATCAGCTCCCTGGACCTCTATTTTGACAAAAAAATCACTTCCATAAGACCCTGTATTAAAAAGCCTGTGCAGCACATACCCATCAATTTTTTAAGACAATTAATATTGATATGTGTTACATACCTCTGTAAACAATGGGTCGTTGTAAACAATCTTGTAGCCTAACACATCACAATAGTAGTCTGAGCTAGGTACCCAAGAAAATGAAGCGCTGTTTGGTGTCGTGACTTCACCCTGGAATCTGGTAGGGTTGGCGTCGCTAGGCTCCCAGTCTATAAAGAAAATGAACAAAAACTGAAGATTAGATTATGTTGTTTTTTGTCTCATATATTCATTACCATTATGAGAACATATGCAGCATTGATATAAACCAATAACATGATAAGAATCAACATCAATATTGAAGATATTAAATATTAAAACAGGCTCGTCAGTCCAAATTTTTAAAAAAGATTGCTAGTCTGAATTTTAAAAACAGTTTGCCAGTCCAAATTTAGGGTTTTAAGACCAAATTTTATAAAAGACTTGTTAGTCTAGATTTTAAAAAGGGTAATTGAAATATGCACATATTTTTATATAATATATAGACTACTGTGCTGCTTTTAAAATTCGGACTAGCGAGCCTAAATCTGGACTAGCGAGCTGTTTTGAAAATCGGACAAGCAAGCCATTTTTTAAATTCGGACTGGCACGCCTAACTTACATCATCATTACCTCGACACCACCAGACTAGTGAGCTTTTGGATTAGCGAGCCGTCGAACTGGCGAGCTGTCCCTGCATTTTCGATATAGTTGTAAACTCACCATACACTGTGTGTATGGCGAGTGTGTGTGTTTGGTTGCACACACACACTGCAGATTTTTGTTTTGCAGAATATTCAAAAGGGGAAGTGCAGAGAGGTGAGCTCTTTTCTCCTGCTCTCATGGTTGCCAGGATTTCCAATAAGGTGCTTCTTTGCTCCTTGAAAGAGATCTCTACCTCAAAGTAATGTGATAAGCAATGTGACCCTATCTTGGTGACAATTCATCAGCACTATACTTGTTTGTCATAATTAGGGGAACATTTGCTCTCAAAATAGGTGTTTTTAGTGTATTTAGGGAATATTTTCTAAAAAAGCACCCTAGATGATAACAATTAGTGCTTTTTGAATAAAATTGGTTTACTGATGGTTGGCTAATTAAACCAAAAAGGGATATGGTTAAATCTTAGTCAGGCAGACACATGAATATGTCTGTATTTGTGTTGTTGTTGGTCATCTGTTATGTATTGGGTAACCTAATAAAGCAGTGCAGTAACAAATTCCCTTACTGCACTATGTTTTTCATGTCGTAATTTCCTTATTTTATGCCATAAATTAGTTAATTTGGTACTATATGAGAGAGGAATAATTATATTTTGATAAAATGAAAACTGTATGGCCCGTATTCCAGAAAGATGTTCAGCTAAACCATTATTTAACTGAGCATCAACTGTCCAGGAATGATACGCATCATTGCAGCTTTTAAGCAGACCAGTTCAATGAGTCCGTGCTGTTGACGGGAAATAAAACCTTGATTTAGCTAAACACCTTTCTGGAATACGGGCCTATGTGTTTAGCTTATTTGGTTTTTAATTGGGATTAGTTAATGTGTTAATTAATCAAAGTGGTGCAGGATGCGGAGGTGCAGGATGCGGAGCCACTTATTCACATAATTTGGTGCTATTCCCACATACTAGCATAGATTTTCATAAGGTTTGGACACATGGATACCAAGGTAAGGGTTCACATGTGACATAAAAATAAATGGAACTTAAGATGGTATGGGTCATCTGGGGTCAAAAAACTCTATGATCAAGATAGGTACAAGTGGTTGGAAAAGATGTCACTATTTCGCCGAATTTTCATAAGACTTGGGTACTAGGATACCCCTTTAGGGGGTTGACATGTGACATGACCAATTGGGGTAAAAATATTTTTAGGGGTCATCTTGGGTCATTATTTGTTTTAAGTTTAATCGCCCAGAATAAGCAAATTGGATAATTAATGAAAAAACTAAAAAGGACATTTAGCAGATCTGGCAGATACTGGATGGTACTTGTGATGTATGTAGCTATATTGAATATTAAGTAAGTTCTCGGTTACAAAAATGGCATCTGAAAAAAACCCCACCATTTCTTATGTTTCACCCTATATATTCTGCACACCCTGTATAATGACCTTGAAACTATAATAGGATGGTTCTTTCCTTTTTACTCTTTAAGAATATATATACTTGTCCTCTCCTAATGGGAATAGTTTTAAAGTTTTAGTAACACAAAGTGGAAACTCCTGGTTTTGCCCATTTTCTGTTTGTTACCAAAAAGTAGCCCAATTTACGGCACATGACCAGTTGTAAAAAGACCCCTGGTGACTTACCAAACACATTGATTTCACAAATATATCTGACTGCCCTATCACACTCCCAATCATGGTATTTGCCATCTTGAAGTATCTGTCCACATTCCTGGGCCCCATTCAGGTCATCTGGTTGACCTTCACCCCAGTTACTAAGGGCCCAGGCATTGGGTCGAGAACAGTCAATCCATCTCCAGTCATCCTCAACAGCAAGATCAAAATAACCTGAGAAAATCAAATGAAAAAAAAACAAGCATCACTACAAAGTAATTGAAATATGTGACCCATCATATCGAAAGGTACCTTAAGGGTCCCAAAATGAAAATTGATTTTTTGGTCTCATATGAAAGATTATATTTTAAGCTTTAAAATGACACCTTGATTTTGGTTATTGGATAGCATAGTTACATCCAAATTGGTAAAAGGCATCGGGCTGATTCAGAAAACTGAATTTCTGAACTGGTAAAACTTGAATGGAGAAAGGATTTTAATCTCTATTTTTAAAACACTTATTTTATGTTTTAGATGTTGGAACCTGATTAATATGATAGAATACACTTCAAAGGTATTGTTTCTGATGAAATTAGAAATTCGACCTTGGACGTGATTTTTGGCTATACCCAGCTTCAATGGCCTGTATCTCGTAATTTACTATGCCTGTATTAAGGTACCTTTCGATATGACGGGTCACATATTTATAAACCATTTTTTCATAGCTAATTCAAAGCACATTAAAACATTAATTTTGTTGCCATTAGAATATGGTCAGCTGTTGTACACTGTCTAATACACTCATAAGTGTTTGGGCACTGAAAGTGAGGGCTTGTGTTTTGTCCTTGCTTTGTAGGTTGAGGCAAACATATTTAAAGTCAGGAAGACTGCTGAAAAAATCACATTCAAAGTGAAGATATCTTTTTACCCTTCCATGAACAAGACTAGCACAAACAAATCAAGGAAATCACCCATATCCCCATGCACAGATAGAGTGTTATCCAGTGCACCTAGTCAAAATGCTAGAAATGGGATTTTGTCCTTATTACAACAAAACGTTCACACTTTAATGTGCAAAAATTGATGTCCTGGTTTTGAATATGGGACAAACACATCCCTTTCATACCATAAGACATATTGATGGCATCAACATAATGCAAGTCATGTACATATATGTTAATTTATAACACCTCTTCTGTTTTATTAGCCTAGTGTAAATTAGTTTTTAAAATTAAAGTTTTGTTAAGCTATCATTGATAGTTAGTTGTTTTTTAAAGTGCAATATTTGAGTTTTTATGATTTTCACTGTATCTGGAGCCCTGGTCCTACTATGGCTCCCAAGGTTTTTGTGATGCATTTCCAATGCATCCCTTGGACTTTTGGGTAATTGTTTTTACTTTTGATTACCCCAAAATTTGTGCCAAAATACTTTAGCTTAAGGAGTTTTCTTGGATTTTGGATGTTAAAGCGGAATTAACCGAGGAGCATTCATAGTGGGCCTACTGTAATGTTTACATACATAGAATACTTTGGGGAAAACATTAGCCAAAGCATCGCTTTGGCATGGCGTCATCCCAACATCTGGAGAATATCTTCACATTTTTTTTCATGCAAAAACATTGTAAGTGTGTCTTGAGAAATTCATTTTAGCAGTTCACAAGGTACATTTTAATCCCTTTTAATACCTTTTTAAAATTGGCAAATATTTGCTTGAAACACATTTTCGGGTGTTCTTAGAACTGAAGTAATCTTGTAATAGGTATCTTGGGGAGTGGAAGAGAAGGCTTAAAAAGGGATCCTTGGAGCAGTGGCATAGCCAGACATTTTCATCAAGGGGGGCAAGGCGGGGCAAAGATATTTTGAGGGGGTGGCAACTCCCCAAAGGAGTAGACACAAAATGGTACACCCCCATTTTTTACCATAGCTTCTTATGTAAAAAATGATATTTTTGGTCTTGGTATTTTTTTTAAGGAGTACATTTCATACTTTTTAGAAGCAAATTTTGCAATTTCAGTGCTAAATTGCTATGATTTTTGACATGCGCGCTTTTAAACTTTTTGTTACAATTACGTAGAACTAGTATCGTTCCCCTGATCTCCCCTCCCACAGACCCAGCAATGAGCCCAGGCAGCGCGCACAGCGCGCTGCCCGGGCGAAGGGAACTAGCTTTTCTGGCAAAGACTTGATGACTCCCAGATGAATTGGATATCTAAACATAGATCTATAATATTAACCACAACTCAATCAATTTGTCTGATAATGACCAAAGGCACACTTTTACTTCCAAACTTGAGATTGTAAACATAGCCAGTAGGCTCATAATACACATTATCAATGTTCTTAGCCCTTTGTGCAGAAGTGAACTTCACTAAATTTTGAAAGTGTGGTTATTTTCAAAAATCAGGAGTTATTTTTTCACAATTCTGATATATGTTATATGGTTTAGTAAAATATTCTTTTCATCATCTTCATATCAATATCATATACATGTATATGCATTTTGTTAGTAAAACTCTGGGATTTTAATCTAGTGAAAATTTACACTCTACAAAATTAAGCTATTATATCATTTCTCGCTGCACATGGCTACACAACAGGAGGTAGAGATAAGTTGACTAACTTAACACTGCCTCCAGGTTTATTTGTACACAAGGTGAGTTCCTGGTTTGTTTTCTTCTATGGGGTGCTGTACAGTTATGAGAAGTCAGTTGAGAGCCATCAAATACTTTTCCATAATTCTGACAAGACTGATCCGAGAACTCAAGGGCTGTTCCCTGACTGGGAATTTAGTTTGATTCAGAGAGTACCAGACATGGTATACTCTAAATGGAACAATATTGACAGCCCGAAACAAGGGCTAACAATTACGAAAAAATATAGTAATTTAGTATGAACTGATTGGCACTGGAGTGAAAACAAATAATCCATTTGGGGGCAAGCTATATGCTTAAAAGGAGTGTACTATGTAATTTCAATCTGACCTATATTTTTCTTGATTTTTTCAGGGGGGGGGGCAAGGCTTCTTTCAGGCTCCCCAAGACCCTCAATCCTGCTACTAATATAGTTATTCTCTGCTTGGGTTTCTATAATAACCAGATCCCCATACTCACCAATCCACCAATCCCCAAGACCCTCAATCCTGTTGCTAATATAGTTATTCTCTGCTTGGGTTTCTATAATAACCAGATCCCCATTCTCCGTCTTCTGGCATTCAAGTCTGGCCTCTGTGAACACTCTCACATCGTTGAAGTTGGAAAATTTGTAACACTTATCGTTATGTCCTGGCTCCCAACCATTAGGACAGAAATCTGAAAATAAAATACACATTGGAGAGTTATCCGAAGATAATTAAGATAAAAGGTTCTTATATTGTAGGGTGCACAATTTTCTTATGAACATAATTTATTTATTTCCACATACGTAAATACAGTGTATACAAAAAGTATTAACATTGTGGAGGAGAACAAGAAAATAAGCCAAAGGCCTGTCAAGTCCTTGTCTCCAGTTTAGAACAAGATTAAAATAAAATAAATGACAAAGAAGAATTAAGCTTTTATATGCTTTCCTTCCTCCCAGACCACAATTCGATAGCCAAAGAGTAGAATGGGAGGAAGGCATAATTGGGCGTAGTAGATGCCATCTTATCTAGGAAGCCCAAAGCTACCCCTAAAAGTGACTCACTACTCAATTTAGAGTCAAAAAAGTGTTAGAATTGTTTGTTTTAATAAAATTTGATCTTGACTATAATTTTATTTAGGCACTCAATTTGAAAAATGTTGTTTCTTCCATTTTTGTTGAATTTTAAGGTATTCCAGATATTTTGTATTAAGGGCCTTGCCATGGGAAGATGTTATAACTCACGTATATTTTTGACAGCCAGTAGCTTGAAAAATCAGTGGTCATTATCATGTTTTTCATATTAGTTATAAAAAATCAAAAAGCCTGGACTGAAAGTCTTCATCTTTCATGTAACACCAACCCTTGGATAACCAGTCTCTCAAGAATCAGATCTTTGATGCAAGTACAGTCTATGAGAGTCTATTTAGTTGTATGGCATCTCTACGAAAAATGAACAAACAGATAACTTTTGTTTGAAAAGTTTGAAAGTTTATTTAACCTAGGGAGAGACACAATGTTAGGCTTTAGGTATAACCCTCACCCAAGATATAAATTATAGACATTCACTCCATCAGGTCTGCCAGGTCATACTAAAGGACAAATGATTTCTCCAATTATTGGGAAAGGATGAACAATATTTCAATGAACAAGGGGGGAAAATTAGATTGCCTTTACATGATTATTGGGCACCCTAATATCCCAAAAATATAGTTGCTATTTCGACCTCTACACCTATTTCTGGTTCAATCAGATCAAGTCACATTTTGTCATAAGCTACACATCCATGTCTAAATCAAAGTTCAGTACCCCTCACCTTTGTTTTTGGTGGACATTTTATTTTGATTCGCGCGTGTCATAATACGAAATATGTATGGAGTAATAGACTTTATTATATAACTCATCCATATATTCTAGTCATTTGATTGGTAAGATTGTAACACATGACCATTTGTCATTTTTACTATCACTATCATCCATTTGATAGTCTTTACTATCACTGTCATCCATTTGATAGTATATGATATGACCGGTGATAAAGTTGAAAATCCACCATTTTGTTTTTGCTCATGTATAGGGATTTTACATGCAAAAAAAGTAGTCAGTGAAGAAAAATTTTATTTTAAATTCGATCGAGTTGAAATTTGGTGGAAAGATGGAGACAGTGATAAAGTTTATTCTGAAGTTTACAGATTTGAAATCGGTTAAATATTTTTTGAGTTAGAATGTTTTTAAAACGTTGAAAATATCAAGGAAATCCAAGCCAAACATACAGTTCTGGAATAATAATGTGTGTGCCACGTAATGTAGTTTTAGCCAAACGATGAACAACGAATCTATGCATGAGGTATATAAACAATAGTTTATGTGTTATCAAACGACTAGAATTTATAGATGAGTTATATAAAACAAATATTAACTGCTTATATTCGTGTGATGGTAAAAATATACCATCCCGAATTGAAAGATTGATTGTTCCATTTCACGAGCCGTCGCCTATCGGCTCGTGAAATGGAACAATCAATCTTTCAATTCGGGATGGTATATTTTTACCATCACACTCATTAGCAGTTAATATTTGTATACTATCTTATAATTGTTCTAAAATTCTAGTACATGAAAAAATTGCATTTTCAAGATACACTTCTTTTTGTAAAATGACATTTTACATAGAAGTCAATGGGCAAATGCTTATAGAGGGCACTATAACCCTCTATTTTTATTATTTTTAGACCTATTTTTGCCTCTAGCAAACAAACGCATTTTTTTGATTTAATGAAATTTACAAGATACTTCCTCCATGCATAGAGCTACCTTGTCATGGTTGTTTTGGTTTATTACTCAGGCTAGTTAATTAAATGTCCTATATTTACCTGCTTAAAAGAAACAAGGGTGCCCTCCCTGGGTTTACTTACTAGGATCTTCTCCTGTCCTGACTTTAGTCACTGCTGCTACTGGTCTATCACCAAACACTGTAGTTGCCTGGATACCAAACTTATACTCTGTCTCAGGCATTAGACCTGTCACTGTGCCGTTCCTGGAACCACCACCTGGCACATAGGTAACGACATCGCTGCCGTTGTAGGAGAGTTTGTAACCTAGGACATCGCAGTTGTATTGGGATGGTCTCCAAGTAAGCGGGACTGTGTCGTATGCGATGCCGTTTATCGCTTGACGGAAATCGCGGGGATCGACGTCGTCTGCTTCAAATGCTGAAATGACACAAGACGAATGGTATTGGACAAAGAATTATATAACAACTAGAAATGATTACAAATGAATCACAGTATTATTAAATAACTTAACGGTAGAAATAGATGATAGGCAAGTTGATAGAAATTTCATCTTGCCTCTTTCACTGACCAGAAAAATATTGGTTGCCTCTTAAGTCTTGCAAAGTTATTTTTAGTTTACCATCAGTCTTTTCATAAGAATTTTATTTTTTGCCATGTAAAATCAGTCTAGAGCCGGAGTCTCGTATGGTGGTGCAAACACTTGGGTTGAGTTCAACCTTTTTATGACAATCTATGGTGATAATTATGCCATTAAGCTGTATTGCAAAGGTGTTTCCATTTGCCACAGCTATACAAGAAAAAAACCAGGCTCACCTTTCAGTGTCACCTCACACACATACCACATCCATATCACATCTTTGTCATCAATTTGTCCTGTTTGAGAGTTGATGGACACACAATTCTCCATTTCCATGGTTTCTCCCATAAGCCCAGTTCGCTTACCTATTGGTGTGACCTCACACACATATATCATGTCCATATCACAATCTCTATCTTCTATTTGTCCTGTTTGTGAGTTGACAGAAACACAATTCTCTCTTGTCTTAGTATCAATTGGTTGCCCCTCCCCCCTCCCCTATATCCTTACCTTTTGGTGTGACCTCGCACACATATATCATGTCCATATCACAATCTCTGTCATCATTTTGTCCTGTTTGTGAGTTGACAGAAACACAATTCTCTC
>JXSR01S031341.1:13016-29758 GCA_000969725.1 Ophiothrix spiculata
CCATATCACAATCTCTGTCATCTATTTGTCCTGTTTGTGAGTTGACAGAAACACAATTCTCTCTTGCGATAGTATCAATTGGTTGTCCCCCCCCCTCCCCCTCCCCTATATCCTTACCTTTTGGTGTGACCTCACACACATATATCATGTCCATATCACAATCCCTATCATCTATTTGTCCTGTTTGTGAGTTGACAGAAACACAATTCTCTGTTGCCATGGTATCACTCGGTTGCCCCCCTCCCTCCCCCTCCCCTATATCCTTACCTTTCGGTGTGACCTCACACACATATATCATGTCCATATCACAATCTCTGTCATCTATTTGTCCCGTCTGTGAGTTGACAGAAACACAATTTTCTCTTGCCATAGTATCAATTGGTTGCCCCCCCCCCCTCTCCCCCTCCCCTATATCCTTACCTTTTGGTGTGACCTCACACACATATATCATGTCCATATCACAATCTCTGTCATCTATTTGTCCTGTTTGTGAGTTGACAGAAACACAATTCTCCGTTGCCATGGTATCACTCGGTTGCCCCGGTGCCCATGCACTGAAGAGCCAGGATCCTACATCGGTACAATCCACCCAGCGATAATCACCTTCTTGTGCCAAATCATACATGCCTAGAAAAAAAAAAGAAACGAAAATACAGTTTTAGTTTTAAAACATATTACTGCTTTATGGACATTTTGTCTGGGGCTGTGCATACGTGAAAGGGGTAGTCATGTCAAGAAAATTGGGGTCAAAACTACCCATAGCTAGGATTACTGACTGACATTTATCAAAAACAACCTAAAAAGGGATACCCTTACCACGGATGGACATTGATATAAAGTACATTGTAATTATGCCACGATTCAGACATAAAAACATCCTAAGGGGCAAATCCTTTTTGAACCAAATGGGTTGTTGATCTAAATCTATACCAAAAAGTATTGAAATGCCTCGTTGCTTAAAAAGTGCCCAAATCCTTGTTTCCCTTGACAAAGATGTTACAGGTCAATTACGAGTGCCTTCCCCAGGATATTTTGGCTTAAAATATCTAGTATTTAGTCTCTCGTACTAAACAACAAGCTGGTGACAAGGCTTTTCAAGTGTGCTGGCCGAGGCTTTGGAACCAGCTTCCTCGTAGCATCAGAGAGGCATCGTCCGTCTCTGTTTTCAAACAGCAGTTAAAGACATTTTTGTTTCCTGAGAACTGATTTTCCTATTTTGTTTTATGTATTATTTTATTATTGTGTGTAAAACGCTGTGTTCTTTGTAGAGCGCTATATAAATGCTGATTTATTATTATTATTATTATTATTTGGGTCAGGGGTAAAAATAGGGTAGGCCTGGTTATGCGAATCAAACAAGTTTTTAGAACTAATAAATGTCGTATCTTACCAATCCACCAGTCTCCTGAAGCATTCAAACTCAGCAGAAACTCAACCTCTTGCACAGTCTCTACAATCAGTAGATCTCCATTCTCAACCGACATACAATCTTGTCTAGCCTCCAACCAAGTCTTTGGTCTGGAGGTTACAAATCTGTAGCAGCCATAGTCATAACCAAAGATGTACCCATTGGGACATTGAACTGAAAAGTCAAGGAATAGAACATTTAACTTACGCACCAGGGTTAAGCGTGTTTATTTATTCGTTTTTATTTTCGAATTTATTTGTTTAAGGGCAAAAATGTGTGAAAGATCAGGTCAAAAAGTGTGAAAATGCACGTTTTCTGTTAACCCTGGGTTAGTCAACCAAAAACACAAAACTTCATAACAAACACAGATTAGGCAAAACAAAAATTTATTGGACAATGTAAACAAAAATCCAGGGCATGGCTTGCATTAACAAACAATGGGGCCCTGCACTCTGGATTTCTCTTTAAACTGTCCAATAAATTATTGTTCAGCCTATAGATGATTACGTCATACAATCTATTTTAGTCGATAAGATAGAGTGAAATGACCAAAATCTAGGGTTATAATTCCAAAATAATTTTATTGATGACAGGGAAGTTATTTAAATGCATTTTTAACACAAACTTCACTTAAATAACAGGTTTGAGTCATCTTTTTTAGCCTACCTTCATAATGAATTTATTTATCAGTTCTTGTTTGTTTATTGAAGATTTTGGCATTGACAAAAAGTGTTTTTGGAAAAATCATGAACATTTTAGATGGAACTTAAAAAGTTTGATAGACCTTAAAAAGTGTGAATTTTAGTACTTTTTCACAGTCGTGCTAAACCATGATGCTTAATATAACTCAATGGTCTGTATGTTAAAAGGGTCAGACCAGAACTAGGAAAAAATGAAAATGAAGTAAAATTTTGCAATGGCAATTGTAAAATTATGATGATGGTTTTAGATGCCATATTTAAATAATTTGTCAAATAGTATGTCAAATTTATGAGCCTGGAAATTTCCACTTTTACATTGTGTGGTTATATATTTTCAAAAAAATTTGTACCAGTGGCTTTTGCCAAATTTGAAAAGTGTTAAGCAATTTTTTGAAATTCATTTGAAACGGATAAGCTATGAGCTGTTGAAGAATTCTTGTTTTATTGTCAAATTGACCAACTTTTTTCTTCTTCCATTTCTTGACCAACAAAAAAACAATGTTAAAAAAGAAAAAATAATTTATTTCATCACATAGCCCTTTTCAGCAAAATTCAACTTTACAGATCTATGAGTGCAAGTCTCGAGAAAAAAACTTTTTTCTTGCATGGCCTACTTTTCAGGGTTGCTCTAGTGGTTGTAGTTGCCAGTGGTAGCAGACAACCTTAAATTTTAAATTTTGAGCTGATTTAGGACCACGCATATGCATATTGCGGCATTGGTCTGTCACAAGAAAAAATTATTGTTTTCCAACTCAAACGACACGTGCAACCATCACGACAAGATAATCGATATATCAGCTTTTGGTGCTTGCCACAAAATTCTCCAGGTGTAAAAAGGCCAAGATTGTGTACTTAAAATTTTTGATGTCACTCTGGTCATGTGATCACCACAACAGGCACTCTGAAACTAACTTTGTTCTTAAACTATATGAATCTTGAAGTATGCAGTAAGCAGCTAATTAATGCACATAAAAATATGGCCATAAAGGGAAATAAATTAGTCCGTATCGTGAATCTTAACAACATACCAATTCTTGCTGAATTGCCTATGTTCAAGGTTTGTCTATGATGTAGCCAAAAATAATACCAAAATCATGAAAAAATTTGCATAATACGCAGTGATCTTAATTGGTCTTAATCAATCTTAATCATTGCTAGTCTCTTGCACAATACAAAAAATACCACTTCACAATGTTGTTGAATACAAGGGATATGTAACAGATCTTGTATCAGAGTCTGATTGCTTACTGTATCCTAAAGATTTATAGAGTGTAATTATACAACTTACTTCCTACAGGAGTTTCCACTGACACAGATAATGCCGTAAGATCTTCATACGATGTGAAAGGCGTCAATAAGATCTCGTATAATCTGGCACCTTGGAGGTACTCTAGAGTGAACTAGGGTTAAACAAAGCACAAAGAAGATATGGTAATGATAAGAGTGTTAAGAAGGTAGTTACATAGTATCATTACCACTCAGTTACTGTAATGTGATATGCTTGGCCTTCCTTAAATTTATTGCTTTTGCAATATTGGGTTGTGTCTGGCCTTGGGACCAAATGGTATAAATGAAATAAATAAATACATAAGATATCAAATTATATCTGTCCAAGGTTTTATGCTATAATGTTCAATAATCAATTGGTTTAAGGTTCAACTCATGAATTTCTAAAGCCTCCAAAACATTTATCTCCTGCCACCAAACTTTTTCTTAAGTGGGCGCCAGGCGATTATGACCTTATGGTTCCCTACTTTTTGCACCCGGTGGGACAGAAAAAAATGAGACTCAGGCGACGATATTTTTCCCCAATACAGCATCCGGGTCTTGTCGTATACCATTTTTTGTCTCTTGTACGAGTCAAAATTTGTGAAGAAAATGACTGGAAACACAGACATTTTGGGAAAAACAATACACATTCATCAGAAGAAAATCAAACAAGTTCTTATATTGACAAATTCTTGATTTCCAAATCAAAATTGGAATTAAAATTCTCCAAAATACTGGTTCTCTGGAAATGTTAAGGCCCAGGGGTCATATTTCTGGCGCCTGGTCTATGTCCACTTAAGAAAAAGCTTGGTTGCCACTAAAAAAACTTGAATTAAATTTAAGAATTGGTTCTTACCTCTGCAACGTCTGCGCCTTCAAGCACAATGGTCTTTGTGGTAGAGTCAGCGAAATAATATGAGAGCTTGTATCCAAGGATGTCGCAACGTGTGCTGCTCGGTTGCCATGACACCCGGATTGTGTTGGGATCAACTGCCTCTCCTTGTAGATTTGTTGGTGCTTGGTCTTCAAGGGTAATTGCTGAGATAGAAAGTGTGCAGATAGGAATTTATAGAGATTTGTTTTCTAGAACGTTCAAATTTTATGATCTTTTCTGGGCTCAAACTGCCATGATCAAGACTATAACTAATTGATGCAGCACACAGGTCCAGTTAACATCGTCAAGTAAGTGCAAGAAATTGGGAACTGCAATAGCTGACATGATTCATAAATTTGCATTGTATGAAGTCCAGTCTTGGGTCAGTCAGCCTTGAAATTGTTCTTCATGTGACACCATCACCTGAAGAACCATTTCAAGAATCACTGACATATGGGAAATTTGGAGGGGTTTTGCATTCAGTTATAAGGTATAAAATAAAAAATAACAAATTGCAGCCAATGCAGATACAACTTTTTTGCACTCACATGATATCATTTTGATAACCTTTGAATAGTTAATAGATTGAAACACTAAAGACTTATTGTTTAAAGACAATTTCAATTTGAAAACAAAAATAGCAAGACAATGCCATCACTAGCTATTGTAGATAGGTGGATGCCTGTCACAGGGCCACACTCAAACATGAATGTCATGTGTATTTGTTCCAATTCTTTGTATTTGCCTTTCACCGCTGCGGCCCGGGTTTGATTCCCGGTCGGACCTAGGTTGTATGTGAATTTGGTTGTCGATCCATACTCCTCCTCACAGGTTTTCTCTGAGCACTTCGGTTTCTGCCTGCATCTAAAATCGAAAATTCTTTCCAATATTCTGTCTTTCACACCACGGAGGCGTCCCTTGAATTTAATGCAATTGCACTATTGGGGTTAGCCTGGCTTTATTACCCATTTATTAATTATCTTTTGTAAAACACTATTATGTCATGTGAGTGCAAGAAAGTTGTAATAGCTGCTATTTTTCATAAATTTGGATTGCACACTGTAAAAACTCCAGTCTTGGGTCAGTGGTTCTTGAAATGGTTCTTCAATTGACTCCATCACCTGAAGAAACATTTCAAGAACCACTGACATAAGACAGGGAAATTTTGAGGTTTTTTTCAAATTTTCACATTCTTGTAATGTGAAATAAGTACACTTACATAGGGCAATCCTGTGCGCATTCACAAGATGATTGATGGCTCTAGAAGACTATTTACATCTCTGAAGTACTATAGTGCTACTGATTATATAATTTTGCAATTTGTTCCTATGATAAAGAAACCGTTATGGAAACATCTTTCACAAAATTGATCAGCAAAGTATATAAACAAATACTAGTATTCAAATCTCTGAATTAAAACTATACATCTTAAATCTGTATATTTTGAACCAAGTAAAATTCTCAAAAAATGAAGCCCACTTTGCAAACTACTTACATTTGACCATAATTTCACAAACATAAGGATTGGTTTTATTGCACAGTCTGTCATCCCACTGGCCAGCTGGAGTCAACTCCCCACAGTCACGATAACCGGCAATGTCATCCGGGTTGCCAGGAGCCCAGAAAAAACTCTGCCAAAGTGGTGGAACTAGACAATCTTGCACCCATCGCCCTTCATTTTCTACTGCTAAGTCACTTAATCCTGTTGGATACAAATCAATATCTTGATTAAATCAATATCTTTATTAGTCATGATTATTAAACGATTTAAGTATTGGTGATTTACAGTGCATCATGCCTCCCTGTCTTTATAATTCAATGTGGGCTGTACAGGTTTGTTGATAACTGTGGCCCCTGTCACTCATTCCCCTCTTTTCATTCAGGTCCTGCGGTACTCTCCAGGCAATCTGAACCTTTATCAACCCACATTTAAATCACAAAATCTAGAATCAGCTCCCCAAGTTTTGTTTGGGTTTGAATGACTCAAAATGACAACTACATAATTAGCACCTAGTTCCTTGTTCATGGGAATTTCAATCACACTCAACATTGGCAGCAATGGGACTGAGACCATAGATTAAAGAAAATACAGATAGGAAACGGAACTATTTTTACTCTAATAATTCGGCTAAGTTAGGGGATTGCACCACGCCTAGACAGTGAGTGCGTAATATTCCCGCTCTTCGCTGGTTGCGTGATACAATTCACTACAACACAATGCGCATTTCACATTTGCCACTAAATTGTATGTACACAAATAGTGAGCGCTTGGTTGATTGGTTCATTCTCAGCCAAATTACCAATCCATTGAAGGAGAATGCTTGAGACAATCTGCACAATAATCAAGTATCTCACTGATTGAAATAACTGGACATGTTATTAAATTTTTTGAAATTTAATGTATCTTCAAATTCTTCATAAAATTGTATCAATGTAAAATATTGAGATAGATTTCCAACAAAATGACGGTTCAGGTACTGGTTATTACCACTGTTCACACTAATTTTTCTGACAATTAATTTTGTTTCCTTACACAATAGTCCGGGGGGTGTACTTTGTACAGAAGGGGTTATGGGGACGTGCTGCAAAGTCGGGTAGCAAAATCAGGCTCTCTGGTATTTCAATTGTTCCTTTTTCTTCGCAAAATGTGGTATTTGGATGGGTTCTCTTTTCAAATTTTTTTAGAATTTTGGCAATTCTTCTCAAAACTTTAGATAATTTTTCAAATATATATTATAAATTTGGGCAGAAAAAATGAGGTTTTTGATTAAGTGTGACTCGAAATTTTGAAGATTTGGTATATGGATGGGTCTCTTTTTCTTGAAAATTTGTATTTGGATGGGTGGCTTTTCAAATTTCCCAGAGGCACATCCCTACCCAAACCAAATTTGAGTACCCCCCCCCCCGGGACAATAGTACTCACCAATCCACCATGGTCCCAATGCAGACCCAGTATCATTGATAAATTGTAACTCTTCTAAAGTGTTAACAACAAGTAGATCAGCGCCCTCAGTTGACAAACAGTCAGTACGAGCTTCACCCCAGGTAGTGGGTTCAAGGACAAACTTATAACATCCATAGTCAAAGCCTAGTACAAATCCTGGAGGGCATGCCTCATCTGTAAAAAACAAGAAAAAACAATGTGAATTAAATAACTGTCATGGGCTGATGGGGTAAAACACGATTTCAATTAGATAAAACCAGATCAAGGAAAGCCCTAAATAGTACTTTTAAAAATACTATATAGCGCTGAATAGTACTTTTGGAAGTACTATTTAGCACTTTTAGAAATACTATTTCGCGCTGACAACATTTACCTTATACGCGAAGCAACTTTTACTCACAAAATTACGCGCGCATCACACTTAGAATGCACAAGCTATTGCGCGCACTTGCTTACGCACACATCTTTGTAAGCATTGTGTGAGACCATTTTTTAAAAAGATTTTAAACTTAATTGGAATTTTTGGCACATAAAAATTACATAAAAATAAAAATTATTAATGCGGTATATAAAACAAATATATACTGACATTTTCAGGTCTCTGGATTAAAACTATGAACCTTTAGGCTTCAGTGACTAAAATTTTGCTATTTTACTTCGGAGCTGGCGGCTGCAATTTTAGTCACTTCAGGTTCATAGTTTTAACCAGATATCTTCAAGTCAGGATATATTTGTATAGTGCAAACTGTTCAGATTTGAAGGTTCTGAATTAGGCTGATATAAGCTTATCATATCTGAATCAGAAATATGAAAACAATTGCTATCCTACTGATCTCATTATAACAACTCCAACCACTAAAAACTGTGAATGAAATTTAGATTTAAGATCTTAACTTGGCCTGGAAAATCACTCAATTTGGCAGATCAAAATTGTATTGGTTGCCTTATTTTTCCAAACACTTGAAAAACTATCATTATATCACAATCAACATATAAAAATAGATGCAGCTTTATCTCCAGAACAATGAAAATCAATCATTTGATGTAAAAAAGTTGTTGACCATTGCTGAAAATTGCGCACACAGATGACAGATAAATGTGCACTCTTGCTATAAATAAAATAGAGATGCTAGCACAAAGACAAAGTTCTAGGTGTTCGTTAATAAATAGTAATTACACAAAAAGTAAGCTTAACCATTATGCAGTCATCTTGTGCACCTATGCTCTGTAGGCAAAACAATAATTTATTGGACAGTAGAAACTAAAAACCAAAGTGCAGGACCGTATTTTTTGTAAATGCAACCTCTACCCTGGATTTTTGTTTAAATTGTCCAATATTTTCTTATTTTGCCTATAGGAATGTCTTATCTGTTTGAGACGCTTTCGACAACTCACTGTATCTCTTTATACAGGAGCGTACCGTTGTTGATTCGGGATGAATCCACAGTTGATATTTAAATAAGCGTATCACGCACGGCATGGCGTTTACACAATACACAAAAGTCGGCACACTGCTCATAGCATGTCAGGCACTTATAGTACGTGCAAATGCCCGGTGCTTGGGAAAAATTGATAACATCAAAGCAGCAAACATTCACAAAATAGCACTTTGCTTTAGATATGCTAAATATCTTATTAAGATGAGTAGGCCTATCTGTTAAATTGAAAACATTTAGAATTTAATTCATATGTTTTCAGGAAGATTTTCGTTGTTGAAAGGTATTCAAACACGCTACAGAGTTGTTCATCATGAATCAACAACTCTGCATCCTATGCGTCAGAGTATTTTTATCACGCTCGGGTGGCCACCAAGGTTTAGCCAGGATTTGAAAGTAGGGCGTCCAAATTCGCGGCCGGACGAACAGGCCGGCTTAAATCAAAACATTGTGACGTCACTGAGCATGATTAATATTCATACTTGACAAAGAAGTCGAGGATTATGTTCGCGCTATTTTGTAAACAACATGGCGACTCACTGCGGAACCAACGAAGAAAAAACGCGATATAAAGCCCATTTTAAGTTCACAAAGTTCACAAAGTACAATAAATTGATCAGATTTTGTAATGATGATGATTATTGAAGATAAATTCTAACATTTTTTGACGGCCTCTAGGACGGCTTTAGCATTTTCTAGGCCGTCTTTTATCGTGACAGGCCGTCCAAAAGACGGCTTGACGGCTCTCTGGCTAAAAGCTTGACTACTACTGGCCTCGCACGATAAAAATACGCAGGCGCATGGATGCATCGTTGTTGATTCGCGATGAACAACTGACTTAACCAATTTTAACAATTGCAAAAACTGGTATATTCAAATTTGAATAGAAACAGGCAAACAGTGACCAAAGAAAAATAAGCTCTTTATAAAACATACCATCAGTAACATATGTTTTGACAACAAATGTTTCATTAGCGGGTAACTCCCCATAGCTCACAGTGAATGCAGCGATTGATATGGTGTAGTTTGTTTCTGCTTCCAAATCTGTCAGCTCAACTTCTGCTACATTAGCATCTGTTACTTCTTTTACCATCTGATGAAAAATATGAAACAATGTTTGACAATTTGAGATCATGTATTAGTACAAAATTTGGAAACTTTAAGTGAAATTAGAAGTCTTGATGTAGATCTTGCAATAACAAGTTGTTAACTCATAATATTTGACATCTGATCAAAGCTCCGGAAAGGGGGTTGGGAGGGGGCACTCCCATATGTTGGTGGATATCATCTGCCAATCAACATATCCCCCTTCTTTTTTTGCCAATCTGACACCAAATTACTCCGTTTTCTCAGACTCCCACAACTATATCCCTATTTTTTCCAAGGATTCTTTTTCTTTTTACCGCAAGTGTATTGATATTGTCACATTTTACGAGCATCATATAATGCAAATTTATTAACCTAATTCATACACAACAGAAAAATAATATTGCATCTTTTGGGAAAAGAAATTAGGCTTTTATATGGCCATCAAAATTCAAAACCAAGTTCAACTATATCAATCATCATTAACAAGACAAAAACAATGTAACATTCATACACACTAAATGCCTGTCACACTAACCAGAAAGCAACAACTAGAGTACATTGTGAATTTTCAATATAATCTTGCCTTCTGATTGGCTAGATGACATGCAGGGTGTATGAATGGGTTGCAGTCTCTTCAAGACTGTAGATAGCCTGGGGACTAAGTAGTTATTTAGGGACTAGCTGCAAACATGGATGGTAAACCCAGGCTGTCTGGTGCCTCAATACATCACTTTGTCTTAGCAAAATGTTAAACTGGTACTCTGATGGGTCAACTTTTCAAAATTTTCAAAAATGGGTTTTTGTTGTTGCCAAAACTCAGAAAATTTGCTGAAAAATTAAAAAAACAAAATTGGCAGAAAATTGTGTGTTAAGTATAAATTTGACTCAAAGTTGGCTGACCTGGAAAGATAGAAGGCCCAAAATAGATGGCCCTTTTGTTTTGTGAATTAAGTATAAATTTGACTCAAAGTTTGGCTGACCTAGAAAGATAGAAGGCCCTACATAGATGGTCCCTTTTCTTGAAAATTGGCATTCTTATTGATGGCCTTTGAAATTTACTGGCAGCACCTCCCTACCCAATTCAAACTTAAGTTACTCCCTTCCCCATATTGATACAAATGATAAATATAACTTAGTTCATGAGGAGACACATCTGCAAATGCTTTTATCTTTGTCAACTCAATGCCAACCACTGCCTTTGATAGCTCAGATCAAGCCCGTAGCCAGGGGGGAGGGGGGATGTGGGTTGCTGGGGGCGGTGGATGTGCGTTGTATCCTCCCCCCAAAAAAAAAATGTACAAAAAGGTCCACAAAAATTCCCTATATGTCCACCAAAAGAACACCCAAAGCACCAAAATACGTTTGTGGGGTGTTTTTTTTGCTTTGTCAAAACCACTAAAATTAGTTTAAGAAAATTTATCCCCCAAAAGGTCCACTTTTTAAAAATCTGCACCCCCTTGAAAAAATTCTGGCTACGGGCCTGGCTCAGATGGCAGAAACATCCAATTAAAATGGGAGGTCTTACACTCAAATCCTGTCCAAAGCTAAGATTTATCCCTGTTAATTCTAGCTAAATAAACAGGTCCTAGATTCAATCCTGCTGAAGGCTTAGATTTGCTTTAACATATCGGCTCCTGTGATTTGCTAATGATAAAGATGCCTACTCACCGGCGTTACACCAACATTGGCTATATATGTAATCCTATATCCGATAACATCGCACCGATAGAAGCTTGGTATCCACTCAACAACTACACTGCTAGCTGAGATGGGAAAAGCTGCTAGACCTGATGGTGTGCCATCCAAAGGTTCTACAAGAAATAAACACAAGATAATTAAAATTGGTTAGGTTTGTGTTGTGTTATATTCTATCTCAAATATAGCACAATGGTGAGAGGATTGGACTAGAAATTGAAAGATCTTGGGTGAAAGTTCTAGAGTGGGATCTCCGTGTTGAGTCGATGAGCAAGATTTATTCTTTATCCATTTTATTCCTACTCACCAAGGTGACAAAAATACTGGGATGTAAAAAGTACTGGGAAAGTACATCAGATATTTTTGTGCAGGAAGTTTGGTATATCCTCCAAATATAAACACAAATGTGTAATAGATCTAAATTATAAGGAAACGGAGACGGGCCACCACAGCTGTTAGTATATAAGCTTTTTTGACTTTTCTTTTTGAAAATTTCTTATATTTCTTAGGCAATAAATGTTGCTTAAAGCTGGTTTCAGACTAGCCTGTCGTGTTGTCGTACGACCAGCGTGACGTAAAAAATGTAAAGTGCTCAAACTCAACCTTGTCGCATCTCCTTGCTGTACGACAAGCCGATAAATTGATTATCCTGTCATGATGGTCGCAACAACACGATATTTTGAGTTGGAATAAATTCAACTTTTCTTGCGACAGACCATTCACATAATTCACAATATGCAAATGTGTCGTGCTACAGTACGACAACTCAAAATTGCAAATGTTTTGTCGTGTGCCGCAACAACAGCTAGTCTGAAACCACCTTTACCGAGTTTTAATAAGTATTGATCAGTCCAGACACTTGGTCAGTTTTGTTCACAGCCAAAACCCAACTAATGATGTGTTTGATGTAAATTATATGATATTAGTAGTCAAGTTATACTCAAAGATCATAAAAAAAGAGTCATTGTTACATAGTATTGACTGCTCAGTTGCTTGTGGAAAAATATAAGCAATCTCATCAGATTGGATCAAACTATTATGCGTGTTAGTAATGTCATGAAGAATCTCCCTGAGAATCATAAGCCGAAAGCAACAAGTCTTCCAAACTCTTGAATGCTATGAATCTATTAGGCTGTGATCAAATAGAAGTATATGGTATTCGCTATACGCTATTCGATGGCTATATGTTATATAGGCACGGCGAGCTATATGATTTGTGCGAATTGTGCCCTCTTATATGTAGCATCAAATTCATCAAACATGTTCGATTGAATCTATACACATGCCCAAGTAAAATCGTGCACCGTATATCCGAATAGTATTGTTCTATGTGATTGCAGCTTTAGTAAGATTATTGGCTTGATGAAATCATATAAGTGGTGCTCTGGCAAAATGAGCGGAAGGTCGTGATTGAAGATTTTGAATAAATGGCTGCTAAAGTAAAAGATATGATGAAAAGATCATATTTCATTTTTTGATATAAAACGCATTAATATATAAGACTTAACCTATAACTCGCGTTTTGAAGGTCAATTATGCCGGGAAGTTCAATTATTCACAGTTAATTGATCGCGTTTTGCTATTATACACTATAGTAATCATTAACTTTAAAATCGATTTGCGACAATTTTTTACTGTCAGATTTTGAGTGGACAGCCTTGTATTTCGATCTCTAAATGAAATTTGTAGAAAGAGAGTATGACATATTATATATCATTCGAAAGCTGAGATTATAGAAAATTAAAATATGCTATAAACTCAATTTTGAAAATCGCGACTTTCCGCTTATTTTGCCAGAGCACCACTCATATGAAGAAATGCTCTCAGATCGACTTACACATAACTAAGGTTTCTGTAGACATGCCTTATGTCGCTATATTTGTCAACATAAAGCATATTTCACATGAAACCTCATTGTCGACAAGACTACGCAAATAAAATTCCATAAAAACATACTACTGCTAAATTTATTTCATCAGTCAAGTTCATCATCAAAATCACCAACAGCAATACATTGAATCTTTTCCCCAACTACTTGAGTATTGACTCCATGCTGAACTATGAGCAAATTGCAGATGCAAACAATTTCAACTCTTTGATGTCAGCTTTATGTTGACATATATGTGACCCGTCATATCGAAGGGTACTTTAAGGGTCCCAAAATCAAAATTGATTTTTTGGTCTCATCTGAAAACTGAGATTTTAAGCTTTAAAACGTCACCTTACTTTTGGTTATTGGATGTTCAGTTACATCCAACGTTACATCCAAATTGGCAAAAGGCATCGGGCTGATTCGGAAAACTATAGTTCTGAGAAAATTGAGTTTTTGTATTATGTAAACTTTAATGGAGACGGGATTTTTATCTTGGTTTTTAACACACTTTTCTTATGTTTTGGATGTTGGAACTCGATTAATATGATAGAATACACTTCATAAGTAACGTTTCTGATGAAATTAGAAATTCGACCTTTGACGTGATTTTTGACAATGCTCAGCTCCAACGGCCCGTATCTCGTAATTTACTATCCCGATCTTAAGGTAGCTATGTTCAGCAAGAGCCAAGAGATGGCGCCCTTCATTTCAAAAACTGTTTGCCCACCTATGACATCACAAGTGGCCACTGCTCATTTTCCCATAGGAAACAATGCAAAATTTTATACCATTTTAGCTTAAATGAGCGTCACTTTCATGATTTCTAGTTGAGTAGATGTTGTTTATTGGTCATTTCCAAACACAGCCCTGTATTCATTTCATTTAGTAACAGGGTTTAAAAGGGATAAATATTGAAATGAAAAATTTTCCCCATACACTTACATACTTAAGAAGTCTGCTGAATTCTGCAGACTTACCATGGTAAAATCTGACCCAGATCATACGTTTTTTGGCAATTCTTCAAAATCTTCTTTTTGCTCTAACTTTAAAAGTACTTAACCTAGAAAGTTGGTTGAACCACCATTTTGTTGCAAATTTTGCCACCTTTAATTTAAATCCACTTTCAAGAAAATATTTCAATTTTCTAAATTTTATGAACATACCTACTTAAGGTACCTTTCGATATGACAGGTCACATTTGCAATATACACAAAAAAATATTGCAATATATCAACAAGAAAAAACAGCCCAAACAATTCTCTTACTACAAATCACCTTGTTTAGGCTTTCGCCAAGGAAACCCATTTGGTACTTGGTACCAAGTAAGCTAAAGGAAGCTTATCTTCAACAGGACTCCTTGCAAGATGTTTTTTAAATTCAGTTTTGAATGTACGAGGAAGACCGGAGTACCCGGAGAAAAACCTGGACTGAAAACCAAATGTACATAAAGCGCTGGGCGCGGGGCTCGAACCCGGCACCTCATTGGTGCAAGGCGAGGAGGGAACTACCGCTGCGCCAACCCGCTCCCCCCTAAACAAACTTACTTTCTGTTCCAGTTTCACAGATATAAAGCCTTGTTGAGGAGCAGGATATATCTTGGAAGTAGCCATTGGTGCCGATGATAACCACACAGTCCTCATTGCCATTCATGCCACCGTTGTCAGGTTGTCCATCATCCCAGTTGTAAGACAGCCATCTTGGGTCAGCCCAGCAATCGACCCATCGCCAGTCTCCCTCAACGGCAATGTCATACATGCCTGTATAAAGAGTAAGGGCCAGGTAAAAAATATAATATGTTTGTTGTTTGAAGTAATTTAAAACTTAGGAATAAGTGGTATTCTTTTGGGTTTATTTGAAATACCCGTATTTAATGCCAAATTTCTCACTTTGGGCTTGAAAGAATTGTCTTGTTGAAAATGAAGAAAAATCATTTTTAATTTCATTGTTTATAAGGGTAATGCTTTGTGGATAACATAACATATATCTGATTTTTTGGCCAATATAGAAACAAAAAGCTGCTAATGTAAGATAAGTTTTAAGCAATATCACATTCCATGGACCACAAATGAAACCTTGTGGAACTCCTCATGCCCCACACACACTCACCAATCCACCAATCGTCACCGCCAGCAGCTTCAGCAATGTCTCTGATATAGCGATTCTCTAGTGCATTCTCGATGATGATGAGATCAGCCATTGGTGTTTGTAGACAATCAGCCCTGGCATCTTCCCAGCTCAGTTGTGTGCTGGAGAATTTGTAACAAGTATATTGGTCTCCTATCAAGTGAGGTGAGTATCCATCTGGACAATAGTCTGGACAATAAAATTTAAATTAAAATTCATGAAAAAAATGCATGGCACCTTACAAAATCAAAACAATTTAACTTGGTGGTAGAGCGATGGTCCACAAACTTCTTCCATCTATTGACGCCTCGGGTCATTCTACCTAACCAAAACAGAAAGGTGAAATTCTTGCGATTAATGCCAATGCAATGAGTTCTCAATGACTCAAATATAATATATTTTTGACAGTAAGCAATCTAATGGTTTATTTCATCACATCAACTTTTTACAAAAAATTTAAAAAAAAGATACAGTGTCATAAGGATAGAAGATAACATTCAGATTTTCATTTAGATTTTTCATTTGACTAAACGAAAAAAAGCTAGCATCACTCTGAACGTGATTTTTGTCTTAAAATTGTTAATCTTTATGGTATTGTAAGAAGGAACATGCATATTATTGTCATAATTATTAAGTTAAACTTGTCCAATTGACCTTAACAATAATGTTACAAAATCTAATAATATTCAACATAATCAAAAGTCTTGCTCACTTTAAAAATTGAGAGTTAAATGCCACCTTTCAATCAAAAGAGGGCGTGCGTATAAACATTTTCAAAGTATAGGCCTTCTAAAACAGAAAACTGCTACTCTGAGTTTCATGACGTACTCTCACTTGCGATCATCAAATATCATCAATCATCAGCAGGCAGATATGTTTTTATACTTACATATTTGTTCATAATTTGCCAAGAAGCCAGTCCTGATTCCTGACAGAGAAGTTTGCAGAATAACAACCAGCTCATTAGTGGCACTGGTGATATCAGCAGGTAGTTCTGATCCTGATAACGTCTGAAATTTAATTGATAATGAATTTTCATAGAATGCAATTGAATATGCCAGTACAAGAAAACCCCAACCCCAATAACTCCCTTTTGTAAAATATAAAGGCATACAAATCTCTGCAAATGCTTTCAAATCACTAAAAAGCATTTCCATGTCTATATCCCCATCAGTATCACATTTGATGTTCAATGTTTATTTTTCCATAAGACAAAATATATAACAATGCAATGATATAAATAGTACAATAAATAGAATACTGAAATTATGTCTTACGGAGGAGTAGACCAGAAGGCCAATAAGGCCAGATAAGAGCCTACCCCATTGA
>JXSR01S031347.1:0-17554 GCA_000969725.1 Ophiothrix spiculata
ATCACCTACTACAATTGTTTCATTATAATTAGCAGCTACATTTTGTAGTAAGAGATCAATTTTAGTTAAATAATCAGCATTAGAATCTGGCTTTCTATATACAGTACCTAGGATAATCGGTTTAGTACTAGGAAGATTAATAAAAGTCTACATTATCATTAGTTTGTTGTTAAATATTTCCTGAACACATTAAGAAGTCAAAAATCAACATAATTCTTTCAAAAAACTACTTTATTCAATCCTGTTTTGCTCACAGTTTTCGTATTTGGGTTCTTTCCTCACATTTCTTTCTCCTTGATTATAATATCTTCGAAATTATACCAGTCTTGGACAGAATAAAGACACATTTTTCTTATTTATTATAGAATTTTCTATTCAAACAGAGGTCAAATTTAATATCTATTAGGTTTAATTTAAAGTGAAATTAAGCTGAATTACCATAGAAGTTTCACTCAGCAATCAATTTGAATTTATGGTACTGGTAACCATAAATACCGAGATGGAAAGATTGGTCTCATATTTCAACATTTATTTGTTTATGAGGAAACAATTACAGCAGTAAGCTTGTATGGTCATGCTGGTGCCACATTTCAAAAAAAATTGTGTGAAAAAGTGAAATTTAAGATGATAGGCAATCCCTTTAACCCTAACCCTTACACCAATTCTTCTTCGAAATCTGCTAGTTAAAAATGGCGGGTTCTCATCTGGATTCGAACCCGGGACCTCACACACCCCAATCCCATTATCACTATGTCAAGCCACTGAACAGGCGCTGCCATGGCAGCGATTTCATGATCATAACTGACTCCGATCTATGACGCATTTGAACTTTTCTTAACTTTGCAGATTGTGATATTTTGTTGTTTGGTAGAGTTATGCTGCTTTCATACTAATGTCGCTTTGCAGCTTTGTCGCTGCACTACGCCAAATATGGGCATAAATTTGTCGCTTCCGGTTGCCGCAGCGGCAAAGCTTCAATGTCGCTGATGTAATCGATATCGGCAAAATTTTGCCGCACGACATCGCTTTGCAAGTTGAATTCAATTCAACTTTCAAAGCGACAAAGCAGCATAGCGACAAAGCTGCAAAGCTACAAAAGTGTGAAACGAAGCAGACGACCGGAGCTACAAAGCGACAAAGCTGCAAAGCGACATTAGTATGAAAGCAGCATTAGGGTTCGTATGTGAACAGTGTTCCTGTTAAGGCCGTATTGCGCGCCATTGGCGCAACAGTTTTCTGGAAAAAATGTGTGAAAAAGATGCTTTATCTTGCTTAACCCTAACCGTACAAAATCACAAAAAATCACAATCCACGCAGGTAGGAAAATTGCCTAAGTCAAAATACGTCATAGACCGGAGTTAGCAATGGTCACGAAATTGCTGCCATGGCAGCGCGTGCTCGGTGGCTTTACATATCGACAGTTGGGTTGGGAAGCGGGAGGTCCTGGTTCGATTCCAGGTGGAAACCTGACATTTTTAACGTGCAGATTTCCGAGGAGATAGTTTTTAAACGGATAATTGCTCAGTACGGTTAGGGTTAATTTAGCCAATTTTCAGTCTCAGTACATGATTTTGGTGCAAACACCTTAAACTTTGTCAAATTTATCGAATTGGAACAAGTTCATACACCCTAGAGGGAACACTGTATGGGAATATTAACATTCAGTGAAATTCCAAATATCTGCTACTGAACTCAAATCAAAAATGCAGAAGTCAGTTAAAAATAGATCACATATACTTCATTTATGTAGCAGCCACTAAAGCAAACTACCCTGTTGATAAAAAGGAAAAAGTTTCAATAAATGTGAGTTGTAAAATCCAAGCAAAATGTTTGGCCTTACCTTGAAACTGTGTCTGTAGGCAACCAACAGCCTGTATGAATATACACATCATACTAGAGCCTTGAATGTCATCACCCTCAACCCATGATGGTAATTACCTTGAAACTGTGTCTGTAGGCAACCCACAGCCTGTGTGAATATACACATCATACTAGAGCCTTGTACGTCATCACCCTCAACCCATGGTGGTAGTTGCTGCTTCAAGTTGGGACTAAAAACAAATCACATAACCATAAACATAAATACTGAGGATTTATAGAGTGCTATCCCTCCCTGATTTTTGTAAATCTGCATTTTGGGCACACATCAGAAACAAAGGAAAACATTCATCTCAAGCAGATCAGTCACATAAAACTCTTTTCTTCTTACTCTTTAAAGGGATTGCCCATGATTTTACAAATTTGATTAAGTCCTTAACATGTTGGAAAAATACTTCTTAAATAGTACAAAATACAACCAAAAGTCAGAAATTAACATGATTCTTTAAAAAAAAAAATTATTTAAACCTGTTTTACTCACAGTATCATATTTGGGTCCCTTCCCCATGTTTTATACCACTTGTTTTTTTCAAAATATCAGACTTGGACATAATATATATAATATTTTACTTTTAATTTGAGTTTTTCCTTAAAATAAAATTCAATACAATATCTATATCTATAAGATTGAATTTGACATGGAATCAGGCTGAATCACCATGGCAGTGTCACTTGGCAGCCAATATGAATTTATGGTAAACCCTAACCATAAAGACTGAGATGGAAAGATTTGTCTCCAATGTCAACATTTCTTTGGTTTTTTTAGGAAACAATCACAGTTCGTCATGTGAGTGCAAGAAAGTCATATCTGCAATAGCTGCCATTTGTCATATATTTGGGTGCACACTGTCTAATCTCCAATCTTGGATCAGTGGTTCTTGAAATGGTTCTTCAGGTAACACCGTCACCTGACACTGTCTAATCTCCAATCTTGGGTCAGTGGTTCTTGAAATGGTTCTTCAGGTGACAGTCACCTGAAGAAACCATTTCAAGAACCACTGACATAAGGCAAGGAATTTTTGAGGGATTTTTCACATTCTGGTAACAAAGTTTTTAATAAATATAACTTAGGGCAGTTATTGCAGATATGACTTTCGTGCGCTCACATGATGAGTTGGTAGTTTGCATGGCCTTGCTATTTTCTTAATACCAAAATAATTGTAATGTGTGAAAAAAGTGAATTAAGAAATCAGGATGATGGGCAATATCTTTAAATCTTCTTCTCTTCAAATTGGATTACCATGTTTGATTATCTTACAGCTGATCTGATTGGTTCAATAAATCAAAGACAATTAATTTTGCCCAATGACCAAGAAGTTCTAAATGTACTTACTTTGTTGGAGACTGGATATCAATAGGTATTATCCAAGGTGAAAATAAGCCGCAAATTTCACTCCAAAGACTTTGAACAGCTGCAGAAAAATAACACAAAAATACTCAGTAAAAACTGAAACAGTAACCTCAACTTAGTGAAAATAAGGCAATTATTGTGTGCTTCAATTTTGCCTTTGCACGGCATCATTTCATTTGAGCATCACAACAAATACCTGAGATTGACTTATCATACACCATAAACCCACTTATGTAATGAACCGGTGTACTTTATCACACTTACCTCATTGACCCAAGTGATATTGGGGAGCTGTTATGGGAATATTACAAATAAGTGCAGATAGCATCTGGGGCCATTTCACTAAGATCATCGCACTTCGATGAATGCTGAATCCCTCAGAAAACTCAATTTCATTGCACGGTTATCACAAATGTCGAATGCGATGAAGTATGCGTTTCACAAAGATCATCGCATGGTACTATGAAATTAAATTTCTTTAATATCATGAACAAGGTCAATGCAAATTTCGTTAGCATATATCGCAGCATAAAAAGAGAGACAATTTTCAAAGTGTGATGAGTATTTCATGTTGCACTCAGACGATCATAAATCCATTGCAAAAATATAATCCATTCAAAGCATTGTGTTGGAAATAAAAAATGAGATTTGCAGATTTATGATGGCAGTGTTCAGACGAGTATCACCGCTAAAATGTGGTTTATTTGGCATTTTTGAAACATTATATTGGGATATTATGCAAGCTAGTGTAACTTTACATAAACATTTCCTTTTATAACTTTACATAAACATTTCCTTTTATATATCTTGCATGATTAATCTTTTAATTGCAATATTTAACATAATGTTTGCGATGGATTTTATTTAATTTGCATCTACTCAATAGTATCTGCACAATATCCATCCCATTCGTAAACAATGCAATGTAAAATCCATCAAATCTTAATAGTGAAATGGGTTTCCCTAAATTGATCATACTTTTAAGTATGATTAATTTCAGCTTTTGCAAAGAATATTGGTATTTGCGATGAATTTTGACGGAGTCCCTATATAAAACTAGCTAATGGTTGGATATATGGCTCACCTTGTAATGCATCTAGCCCTACTGAATGAACTCTCTGTGCCTCCAACACAACACAGTTGAGTGCTAGATAACCTAGAAAACTAGCTACAGGCTGGATATATGGCTTCCATTTACTGAACAAACCAAACTGACTACTGTGAGCATCAGTATGCCGTAATCTCCTGAAATGATTGCCAAGCCACTCTGATGTCTCATGAATCTGCAAGAAATAAAGAAAATGTCACTGTATGCAGTGGGGTTTGAACCCCACCCTTTTTATTTTTACCCCATCCTTTCTATAAAGAAACCCTTTATACTGAAAATTCTCTGAACCCGCCCTTTTTAGAAATAACATAAACTTTTTCATTCTGATGGGGTACCTAATTCATCCCACCCTTTTTATTTTTATCCCACCCTTTCTATAAAGAAACCCTTTATACTGAAAATTCTCTGAACCCGCCCTTTTTAGAAATTACATAACTTTTTCATTCTGATGGGGTACCTAATTCATCCCACATTGGTTTATTGATTAGCCCTGACAGATTTCTTAACTTTTTTTATTTCTCCTCGAAAAGGGAAGGGTGAAATACACATGTTTTCACCAGGATTTGAACGCTCCCGTTTCCCAAGCGAATGATACCCATAGCAAGCCACTGCTACAATACATCTCATTTTTAAGTGTATTCTTGAAATGATTAGAGAACAATGTCTTGTCAATTTTAAATTCCAGAATTATTGGTTTTGAAAAATATCTTGTTTCCTACCTGTTGCAGTGATAAGCGTGGGTTTGGTTGAATCAGTTGTTGAACTTTATCTGGGTCAACAGAGGCAGTGTCAAAGGTCAATATGGGGCAATCTAATGACTTGAGTACATCGCACCAGATGTCAGGGTTTATCTGACCTTGTTCTGAACCTGTAAAATACATTGAAAAATGGTATTACAATCATAGATTTGGAAAGGAGATACCAGATTTTTTTATCCCGGCATGGTGACCAAAATTGGGGGCATATTTGCGTGCAAGGTGGTGTATTATTCATGTCCAGTATTTTTTGCACAGTTTGTCTACACGCTCAACCAAATCTTGATGGCTGGAGTTGATTTGGCAGGAACAGAGTGTACCCAAATACCCCCAAGTTTAGCTCCATAGCTGACGACGCCATTACACATGCCAGTATACAGAGTCTAGTATCTCACCTCTTAATCTATGATTACAACATAATTATAATGCAACATGGACATTATTTATCATACTTACATGCCACTATAATCTGTATGCTCTCCATGACACAGCTATAGATTCAGATGGAATTTCACATTGCTTGTAAAATGTGGTAATTGTGTTACTAGTCATTTTTTTATTGTGGTACCAGTCTATTTGGTTATTTGGCATGTATAGTTTATTAAGTTTAAATTACTATTTACAGAGACAAACGGAGCGTGGTATTTAATTTCAGTCTCGAAAAAATCAAATAGATTTTAATAATGCACAGTACCAAAGATTGTTCACATTTGAGTCCAAAATAAATTTGATACAATAACATATACAACAAATATATACTTATAACACTGAGATTAATTTAAACCAAACTTGACAAACTGAAACTATTATCACTGTCAACCTAAAATTTTAACCTGGCATCTTGCACATATTTCTTTCAAAATTTCTGATTGTGAAGAATGAGGAACCCCCTCACCCTTGAGTATTAAATTTAAATTTTCTGTCACATATTTTTGAGTAATGCTAGATTTCTAATGTGATTGTCTTCAGAAAAATTGAACTCATTGAATCCAATTAAATAAATTAAATAAACTGTTAATAACTATTCTCCTTGGTGTCTAAATCCAGACTTATGGATATTGCTGAGTAACACAGTAAAAGTAGAAGTGCCAAATATGTGTTCACTAAGGCTGGTATCGATCAACAAAAGTAATTTTACTCTCTGTCGACAAGCGTGTTTATATAATCGAGTTTGTCGACAAAAACGTAATAAAAAAATACATTAATAAAATTCTTGAGAAAACTTGAAAGCTTAAAGGGGCAATTCATGATCCACTTTTCACCCTCAAGGTCACCTCTGAGTTGTTTAGCTTATAAGAATCCTCAAGTGGTTATGTTACGATCCCCAAACCGTTCTTTCATATGTGCTTGCATTTTTGAGAAAAGTGAGAAAATATGTTATTTTCTAATTATTGTCGGGGCCCCGACAGTAATTACAACACAGTAGTCTATGAGGATTTTCAAAATGCTGAAAAGCTTGTAACTTAGAAACGAACAGTCGGAATCAAGTGAAATTTTCAGTATATATTTATGTTGTACTCTTCTTTTTATTTAGCTAGAAAAGAGGCCACATCAAAATCATGAATTGCACCTTTAATATTTGCAGGCATGAGAATTGGCCTTTCATGAAAAAACTGAAAGTGGTGAGGAAAACTGAAAAAGAGCGTGAAATTAGGCAAAAACGCTCCAAAATAGGCTGAAAATAAATGAAAACACGTAAGTTTTGGCAACCAAAAAAACTGAATTCCTTTAAAAAACTGAAAATTCTCATGCCTGTATTTGAATGAAATTTACTTTGCTGTTTTACTCGTCTCAGCTTGAACTTTTATACATAGATGTTCAACTGAATAGATTTTCATTTATTACATTTTCATGCAAAATTGCCACATTAATTATGATGTTTCTTTTAATTCAATCACAGCATTGCCATATTCAATAGTGTGCAAAAACTTCTGTCAGTAGCTCAATTTGTTTTAATTTTTTTTTTTTTTGGGGGGGGGGGTTGTCGACAATGCAAATTCTTGCCAATACCAGCCCTACACTCTACAAACCTTGAAGTGTGCAGCAAGTAATAAGACTCTGTTATGAGATCCATAGCATATCCCTTATATTCTAAACATTGTGAATTGGTGGTTTCATAATGTGTAAGAGACTAGTATGGTTGATGGGATTGATTAAGACCAAAATCACCACGTGTTAATTTTTTTTTTGTACATCAATCTTTCATGATTTTGGTATTATTTTTAGCTTATTTTGTTGCTTCAATATGGACAATCCTTGAACACAAGTTCATTTGATTATTCAGCAAGATTGGGTACGTAATTATAATTCGACAAATGTGGACTAATTTATTTCCCCGTGTGGTCATATTGGTTTATATGCGCTGCTTGGCTACTTGCTGCATACTTTAAGGTTTATGGAGTATATTATTTACGTACCTTGAAGTAGGATCTTGATAACATCAGCACAATGCTCTGGAAACCTATGGTTAAACATGGACTGTAAATGACCACGGAGTAGCTCAAACTGCATCAGATGACGTGGTTCTTCCACTTTGGGCCCGTAGTTAATGATGGTGTCACCGATTATTCCTACTAGTTGGGTGCGAATTGCAAGACTTGGTTCATTGTGTGCAAGCCACTGACTTGGATCAAACTGCGAAAGAAATCAAAAGATAATTATGTAAATGCTTGAATCAATTTCTATTTCATTAATATAGTTGTTACCATACTCTGGCAACGGATTAGCAATTTGATTGAGTATGCGGCTATCAAGTCAGTCAAGTACTATTGCTTGCGTACACACAATTTGTTAGATTAATGTACAGAGATGCCACTCATTGGTGTTCAAAAATCTGAAATACTTCGAAAGAATGTGAAAAACCATGTTAAAACCGTTTCCAATGAAATGTTTCTATGATTCCATACCTTGGTTAAGAGCATAAACATGATATCCTGATTGCCATTTTGTGGTGCATGACAGACCTGGCCGTACATCATCACAAAGCTATCTCCACAGAGGTTGGGTACTAGATTGGGAGCAAGGAGACCAGCCATGTTGGAATTGCCTAGGATCTCCTCCAGCACGGTCTGGGCCTGCTCTGGGAACGGCCGGATATACTCCTGCACAGAAAGGAAGAGAATATTGTGAAGCATATATGGAACTTACTTATTTCATCTATAAGACCTCATTCAGTGATAAAGTACAAGATTTGACCAATAGTTAAATCATTGTTAAATCAAAGTCTCCATAAGTTATCAATCTACCAGGTGTCCCAATAAAAATGCATCACTTTTGTTTTTAATCATATATCGGAAACCGATAAACACAAATTAAAACTTATGTCATATTAATAATAGGTATAGTTTAGTCTTCCATCGGTGAAATTTTAAGGAAAATCCATCAAGTCGTTCTTGAGAAAATTATAGTTTTGTAAGAAGACTCAATTTTAACCCATTCAAATTGGATTTACCACAGTAACTTATATTTGCAACTATTATTGAACATAATTGACCATGTCATCACAGTAGTAGGCCAACTCTAAATGAAAAAATCATTTAATTTATGGATAAACACCTTTTCAGGAAAGTTACTACAAAACAAGGATGACAACAACGACACCAATAACAACAGCAACAGAAAATTTCGAATTTGAATAAACCTGATTTAAACTTGAAAGCTTGTCTGATCACACTCGACTCCCTTCATCGTCCGGGATTTAAAACGTCTCATTGGACCAAGAGCATGGTGATAATTAACACAAAGGTGCCTTGAACATGTTGAAACTGATTGTGGACATTTGAAAAGCAGAGGTGCTTAAAATAAAATTGAACTGTACCAAAATTATTCAACATGAGCTATCATGGACTAACAGACATGCCACTTTTTACGAGGAAGTGAATAACTGCTTTGTTATTTTGATTCGAATATGTTGACAATGTTATAGTTTTAACACATGTAGAGGAAGAGACGGGCATAAAGATTCAAAAAGCATAAAGCTTAAAAAAGTTTCCATTTAAGGAAATCTTTGAGAAACCATGAGCTCGTTTTTTTTTTTTTTTATTTAACGCTGCAAAACAGCAAAACCTACAAATTGAATTATGGTGCCACTTTCAGTGCTGAAAAACATATCAAAATCATGTTTTAGCGTCTATGCCATATTTTGTGATCTTTTTGTGTCTGCTTTGTAAGTTAGATCAATAGTAATCAAAGATGTGTTTTATTAATATGATAAACATGAGTTACTGTGGAAAACCCATTGGAATGGAGTAAAATTGAGGTCTTCTTACAAAATTCTCGTTTTCTCAAGAACGGTTCGACGGATTTTACTCAAACTTTTCCTGATGAAAGAGTAAACTATACTTACTGTTATTATGAAAAAAGTTTATCTTTTTATTTATCGGTTTTTGAGATATGACCAAAAAAGAAAGTGCTGCATTTTTATTGGGAACATCTATATATTGCTTTGAATAGTTTATATAGATCCCTAGCTTATATTGTTTCATCTTTAAAGCAAGGACAACTCTTAACTTTTGCACGCAGCACATCATTTTTTGTACAGTTTCAGATGCAGTAATTGTAATGTATTAAAATCTTAAATAGTGGCTATTTCATTTGACAAGACTGAATCACAACCTTATATGTTAAAGATGATCATGGTGATAATTTTCACCAACAGATGGCAGTGTTACAGGACCAGTTGTTGGTCAGTGGCGAGATGGTACCAAAGAATAAGATTTGTGCCCTGTACCCAAAATGCACTGCATGCACTTGATATTTACGCACCATATTCCAGGTATGCGCCAAACAACACAAAAAATTACACAGAATATGAGTGCTCTTAACCTGACAGAATTATTTAATTTTCGACTGGTCAATTGCAAATGTCAAGTGGAAGTCAAATCCGGCAAAAAAGATGGGGTCATCAAATGTTTTAAAATGACAGCTGGAGATGAAATTACATGGGTATAATCTAAAAAACAATTTTCATCGCCAAAATGACGGAAATTTAGTTTTGTAACAAAATGAAAAAAATAAAAAATTCCGTCGGTGGGAACTTATCAAGGGGATCATCCTTAAGAAACAAAGAGCATAACAAGGACCATCATTTGACTCATTTGCTGTTATCGATGAAAGTGAAGAATTAACTTCAAAAAATCTAGAATAATATCATAGCCAGTGTCAAACTTACCTGTCCTAATATTTCAATACATGATGAAAAGAACTGTCTTGTAGGAGGATAATGCCTGGATGCCTCATCCATTTGCTGCCCTAAATGGAAGAACAATGTCACCCCAGTTTGTCTGCAGGCAGCTAATTCCACATCACTGGTTGCACGACTTAGATTAATCAAATCACTGTAATGAAATGTAAAAAAAATAGTTATATCAAGGTAAAGTAAAGGGGCTGCCTGTAAAGACAGGTCATGCCCATGATATACTTGCAAGACGCAGCAAACGTCTGGTTTCATTTTAAACGCCACAAAGACACTAACCAGAAGGTAGCAAGTTAAAATATTTTCAACTTTAGTGTCTTTGTTGGTGCCTTGTAAGTATATCATTGGCATGAGGGTGATGACCATTGATTGTGCCAAACTCCAATAACACCACATCTACTGATACATTAGATGCATGTATAGTACAACATTATAGATTTTGAGTAAAATAATTTAAAGAAACTTGGACCTTCCAGAATACATCATACATTGCAACATTGACCCCTTATGCTAAAGTCATATAGAAAGAGTAGTGAGCCAAGCTCTTGCTGAGCTAGCACGCCACAGCAAGCAAAACGCACACGAGCGTTGAGTACCAGGGGTGTGATAGACCTCTTTTGAAAAAAGAGGAAGATTGTACAAAAACAAGGAAAAACACTGAACAATTCTAAAAAATGGGCTAAAAATAAAAGAAAAAGCTAAAATTTGGCTTTGAATAAATTTTATAAAAAAAGGAAATTTCACACCCTGGTCAACTCAAAAAAAATTTGTGGCTTGTCAGTTGTATTTTGCCTGCTTGGCCGGAGCTCGGCCGACTACTCTTTCTATACACGACTTAAGCATAAGTCTGGAGGCCATTTTCTTTCTTTTTTGAGCAATAGATTTTAGACTCAGATTTTATTAGACCATCTATATTAAATACAAAGAAACATGAATGATGCAATGCAAAAATAGTATAGATGGCGGGAGACCATTAGGAGTAGAGCTCGAAAAGTATGGCCACCCAGTAAAAGAGCAAAATGGTTGCAAAATACATATATGTGTGGTGCTCTGGCATAATGAGCGGAAAGTCGCGATTGAAGATTTTGAATCAATGGCTGCTAAAGTAAAAATATGATGAAAAGATCAAATTTCGTTTTTTGACATAAAACAAATAAATACATTAGTGTTAACGTATATTTCGCGTTTTGAAGGTCAATTACGCCGGGAAGTGTATTTATTCACGGGTAATTGATCCCGTTTTGCTATTATACACTAAAGTAAACAGTATCTTTAAAATCGATTTGCGACAGTTTTTTACTGTTAGATTTTGAGTGGACTGCCTTGTGTTTCTAACTATAAATGAAAATTGTAGAAAGAAAGTATGACATATTATATATCATTCGAAAGCTGAGATTATAGAGAATTAAAATATGCCATAAACTCAATTTTGAAAATCGCGACTTTCCGCTCATTATGCCAGAGCACCACACATATTCTTCCCTATATTGCAAGATATCTGTCCTACAAAGTAAAAATGAAGTATGTGCATTCATAAAGCATAGCAGATACTTCCTATTAATGTGCAATTTCACCTCAATCCAATCCCATACTAAAAAGTTGTATTTATATAGTAGATACTGCCTTTAATTATGAAGAGAATTGGTCATCTGTTCATTTGTGCAGGATTTTTCCAAGTGAAAAGGAAGTAACTTGCAATATATTTGCAATGTATACATACTGTGTTTTTACTTTGTTGGGCAGAATAATCTACACATCTTTCCAGATGCCCCCCTCACTATTTGTGCTATTTGAGAACTATTTTCTGAGGGCGGTATTCCAGATTTTGGCACTAAACCCAAAACATGAATGCTGTGCGAGGGGTGTTCAATAAGTTTGTGGCCTGAAGTTGAAGGAGACGGGCTATGCAGTTTTTACTAACATGACCATGCAGCTTATAACTCATTTGATGAATGTTTGGAAAGTTTCAAGTAAACATCTTTCATTTTTATTTTATAGAAACATAAAACTTGCAAATTTAAGATTTTTGAGATTTGATTCATTACCTTGAAAACTAAAGAAACAACATAACTTAAATGGCATGCTTTAACCTTAAGGCTGGGGTAGACCTTCAAATGGCATAAATGGTTTTTGTACTCTTAACTTTCAAACTACCGTATCCACTCGTCCAATTCAACTACTCATTTTCTGAATTTAGATCACGTTACAGTTGAGCGCTTTCATACTAGCATGCCAAAAATTGTTAAAATAATTTAAATGAAGTATTGGTCATAGAGTATGACTATTTGTCAAACCTTTGGAAATGGGGATTTTGTTAATTTAAGGATATTGTCAGATGGAAAATAGTTGAATTAGACGAGTGAATAGGGTAATTGCATAAACTATATAAAAGTATACATTTTTAGAAGCGGATTTTTACCCTGAACATGATGATGATGATATCAGTTTTTGACCACAAATGTCAATTTTGGCAAAAAATGCCCAAAACCGTATTTTTTGCCCAAAAATTTCTGGAAAGCTTAACTAAAATTTGCATTCATGAAATTTTGAACTTTTTAGCTTTTTGGAATTTAGAAACAAATGTCTAGGAACGGTTTTCTCAAATTTTTGATTTTTATCTTATTTTTTGAAAAAATGCCAAAAATAGGCCAAAAATTGCCATTTTGGTGGCAGCGGTGGGATTTGTTTACATTTTTGGATCTATTTTTGGCATTTTTTTAAAAACTAAGATAAAAATCAAAAATTTGAGAAAACTGTTCCTAGACATTTGTTTCTAGATTCCAAAAACCCAAAAAGTTCAAAATTTCATGAATGCAAATTTTTAGTTAGGCTTTCCAGAAATTTTGGGGCAAAAAATACGGTTTTTGGAATTTTTTGCCAAAATTGACATTTGTGGTCAAAAACTGATATCATCATCATGTTCAGGGTAAAATTCCGCTTCTAAAAATATATACTTTTATATAGTTTATGCTATTAGTTTGAAAGTTAGAGCACAAAAACGGTTTATGCCATTTGAAGGTCTACCCCAGCCTTAAAACCTTTCTCCCGGGCGCCACACCAAACAATTCACAAACGAAAGGGTGTCAAGACTTGAAAAAAATTGCTCTTTCAAGAAGCATGAAAATAAGTGGGCCACAAATTTTAACAATGTCAGGGGGAACATTGACATAGGAGTTTTTTGAATCCCAGCGGTTATTTTTTTATCAACTTTAATACTTAATTCTAAACTTTAGAAACCAGTAATAGAATAAGCTCAAGTTTCTATAATATAAAAACAAAAACAGATACTTACTTGACACTTTCCAAATATTCATCAATTGAACTATATGACATGTAAATAAAATCTTTTATATCATGATTACAGTGATTTGAGCCATGCAATAGTTTGTACTATTGCACGGTATGAAACAAACAGGTGTGATATCATGATATAAAACAAATATTGAATGCCTATGCACGTTCAATAGTACAAAATATATCATTCGGTCAAATTTGGACTGATCCATTTCACTCGGCTACGCCTCGTGAAATAGAAAAGTCCAAATTTGACCTCATGATATATTTTGTACTATTGCACTCTCAGGCATTAAATATTTGTATACTACCTCAGGCCACAAACTTATTGAGCACCCCTCGTATATTGTACTGCATGCAACTGCATGGAAATGATACAAATATTCAGAGATTCATTAATTGCATGATTGAATTTGACTATTTATCACTAAACTTCTGTAAGACTTACGTGATTGCATTTTCTATATGAACTGCTGCGACACATACGCTTGCCGGTGGTGGAGCCTGCGACTCGATTGTCAGCTGTTTGTATTCCATTCGGTTTTCTTCCAGTTTGCTAAGATTATTATCTCTTATTGCTTTCTGCTTGTGCTGTAAAAAAAAGATTTTTTAACTTAATATGTCTATCTTGTTCACGTTTTGTAGCACTAATGTATTTTTTTTTTGGTTATTATTTTTTGATATTTCTGGGGTAAATTTCCTTGGAGTCCTAGTTCATTTTGAGCCTTAAGAGCCTCGCTTCTTTTGAGCTTATGGTACTGCCTAGCTTAAAGGATCATTCACAGATATGCAACCAGTATGGAAGTTAAATGTAACTGGTCTTAATTTATCAAAATTTCAAGAAATATTTTACCCATTATGGGTCAATATTTATACTAGTTTTAGATCAAAGTTAGACACAGGGTACCTTTAGCCACATGCCAAGTTTCGTTGAAGGCATCCAAGTCTCTCATATGTATTCTAATCAAATTAACAAATGAATCAATAAATAAATCAATTATTGGGATTAATTTTTTTAGTTACTAGAAATATCTCTATATAAGTGATATGATCAAGGTAAACTAGTCCAATGCGTAGATTTATAGGGACGACGCCAGACTGGCCGTCGTTTTTTTACTCCAGCATGCAGACAAAATTGGGGATATTCTGGTTTTGCTGATGATGCATCGCATCTTGTCTTAAAAAGCGAATATTGAAAACATGCACACACACTTTGAGTGCAGGTTAGCGCATCATTTGCGTAAAGTATTATTTGCACTATTTATCTCTACACACAGGTGATTCTTGGCACACAAGAGTTGATTTGGGCGGGAACAGAGCAGACCCGAATTACCCAACACTTGAGCTCCATGGCTGATGATGCCATTTCATGGCCGGTATACAAAGTCCGATATTCCCCTAAAAATCTCAGAAATGCAGATTTTGAGTGACTAGGCAATAAAGATACAAAATTCACTTGCTTTTCATTGTTTATCAAGTTCAAAGAATTTTCTTGTCTCTGTTGATTGTTCTTGTTTCTCATTCCTTGAATTGCTTTTCTTGTTTCTTCAAGGGTTGATGGGTCTTGACATATTGGAAGATCCTGGATGGCAGGTGAAGGTAGCTCAGACTTTGGTGGTCCATTGTAATTGTTGAGAAGAGCACTAAAGTACAATCTCCACTCATCAAGTAGTTCTTTCTCACTAGATGGAGCCAACCCATCCCTTTTCTGGACATGGACTTTGCAGATATGTAAAAAAAGTGAAAATGACAAGGGGCTGACTTTATGACTGGTTTGAGCTGGATGGTCACATATAATAGTATTCCTGGGACCGTTTCATATAGATTTGAATCAAGCGTACGTTTCACTTCACACGTACATTTACATTGCCTCAACCTATTTTACATTTGATAAATCAAAGGTACGCTTGATTCAAATCTTTATGAAACGGTCTAATTTCTCATTACATATTTACTTACAGTGATTGTTACATGGGCTGGTCTGCTGCATTGATGCATTGGGTTGAATGTACTCTTACATGGGATTTGAAGCTGATTCTGCATAGAAGCAAACAAAATTAATACATCATAATTCATCAAATTACACATCACCATCAGCATTTTCTGAAAAAGTAGTGATGTTTATTGTATCATTAATAACACTGTTGTAAAGTTCAAGTTTCAAATTATAAATAATAACACTATACTCTGTCAACCTTGAAGTATGCAGCAAGTAATCAGACTCTGTCACGAAAATAATTTTTACTGTACCAGTGAGCGAAATAAATCAAATTAAAATTAAAAATAAATACAAAAAACCCATTCTTTCTATGATCAGGGACAAGGGCAGCATCAACTTTGTCACTGTTCAAAAATCTTACAAAATAATCATCTAGTAATCTTACTTTCAAGCGATTGTTAATAGAAGATTGCCAATCATCATCAGTAATGAACTGGTACTGACAAAATGTGCACAATGTGATTCTTTTGTCTTGTTAGGGTCATTTCTAAAAGTCACATCACTGTAATATAGTTTTTTCTTCAATGAAACAAACGATATATTTATGATGATTCAGGGGTGCTATCTATACTAAGAAAGCACCTCATAGGTTCGAATTAGATATTGACAACTTTACTTGTTGGGAAAAAGAAATTTTCTATAAAGTTGGATGGTATGTTCACTACCCATAGGATAAGTTCACCATGTCGCCACACTAGCTATGCATATTGCAGTTGGCTAAATTCACTCCACAGGTAAGTTCGTACATAGACACATGTTACTAGATACAGTAAGTTTTTTTCAGTATTCATGTTGATGATGGGGATCTTACCCAACTTGAACCATCAATGTTCATTATTATACACACAAATCAATGTTCAGAATCTCAGAATTCTAAGAGCGTGAAATTGCCCTCAATAGCGAACATCCCCAAAATGACCCTACTATGAATCTTTCAACAATCATTTTATGCTTCTGACAATCTTCTTTTTTTTTCTTTAAATATTTGTTTGGTTGAAGCCCTAAATAATTTCTCTCAGTCAAATTCCCCCCTCTCACCTGGACTTCCATATTCAAGTATAGGTCTGGCATAAGTTCCAAGTAGTCACAATCCAACACAACATTCTTGGTCTCTCTGTTTGCAAAAGAACTGAAACAAAGAGAAATAGGGTAGCACATGAAAGCCTTAAACCATGTGATTTTACACAAGATACATGTGACGGCTCACCCCGTAAGATGATATCAATTTTGATTTCATCATTTCATCTGTTACAGCATTTTCTAAGCTTTAAAATGACACCTTACTTGTTGAAATTGATCAAGGCAATCAAATTTTACAACAGAAAATCTGCTGGAAATTCTTATTATTCTCTTTATTTTTTGCTGTCTATTTTCAAAAATTTCTCAAAAACAGTTCTGTCGCAAAGTCCCCCTTTTCGGGGTGAGTCATCACATATGTGCCTTTCCAGCCTCTAACAGCCATAGAGTTGGCAAACTTCATTTTGTGTTCCGGGTAAAAATACTTGCACAGGTTATAATTTGGTGAAATCATTTTTTTTTTGCAGATTCACAATGCATTGTTCAAAGCACCTGCAAAGTTTTATTTCAAAAAAATTAACTTATGGATGAAGTAATCTTAGAATAACCATCATCAGAAAAGTATATAGCTTACTGGATTTTGAATGCATTAATATGTTTCATCTTTTATCCCGTGACAAACTTTGATGGACAATAACTTGACCCTCGGATGTTGGGTGAAGCTCATTAAGGTGTCATTTTAATCCTAACGTTCACTTTTTGGATGAAAGAAAAAGTGAAAATGACCAGATGCCGACTTTACAACTGGTTTGGGCTAAACGGTCACATATGTGTACCCCTGATTTTTGTTTGAAATTTAGGGGAAAAAATCAGAAATTTGCACCAATTTGGTGCAAATGTCAGAAAATTTTGAAAATCAAAATACCACATTTTGCAAAGAAAAAGGACCCATTGCCAC
>JXSR01S031347.1:38151-48652 GCA_000969725.1 Ophiothrix spiculata
TGAAAAACTTGGAAACGAATGGTCGGAATCAAGTGAAATTTTCAGTATATATTTATAATGTACTCTTCTTCTTAATTAGCTAGAAAACAGACAAGGTGTTTGTCACATCAAAATCATGAATTGCACCTTTAAGTATACAGCAAGCAATTAGACTCTGATACGAGATCCATAACATATCATTTGTATTCTATAACATTGTTATCTCTTGGTTTAGTGTTGTGTAAAAGACTATAAATGATTGATTAATTAGGATTGATTAACACCAAATCCCTGCATATTAATATATTTTGAGCATAAATCTCTCATGATTTTTTTGGACAAATTTTGTTGCTATCACATGGACAAACCTTGGACATAAGTTATTTCAATATTCAGCAAGATTGGACAAGTTGTTATGATTTGAAAAATATGGACTAATTTACTTCCCCGTATATGACTATACGGCGTATAGTCATATTAGTTGATGTGCGGAAATCGGCTGCTTGCTGCATACTTCAAGGTTTATAGAGTATACAAGATTACTGAAGAGGGTAGCTGGTTCTTCTTTACATTTCCAGCAGGTTCTGCATACCATATACTTTCACATTTTATCAAAATTTCTAAAACCCTTGCATCTTCATCTTACCTGTGTCCAGCTTTTGTCATTGCCACGGCAACATAACAAGCAATAGCGACCTCGCTCTTGACAGCTTTCTGTACAGGATACAAACTGGTATCCACAGCAACGTCAGGAACCGGACCAAAGTCATCGTCGCCGGATGCAGCGCCTTCTGAATGCATCACAGGAGGGGGCTGGTCTTGTCTATGAAGCCGCAGTTTGGTCACCATATCCCAGGCCCAAGTATGAAATGCCTGCTCTTGAGCATTGCCATAACCCAACTGAAATTAATAATACCAACATTTCCTTATCTTATAGTCAAAGAACTTTCTCCTAGTACTATAGTGAAGTTAGGAAATTGTTGATGTTTAACATTTTAGGTTACAGTTAGGGATATACACATACTACTCATCTGCACATTAGGCAATAATTCTGCAATTCTGAGTCTGAAAAATAATTTGCAAGAGTTTATTTTCCTGACTATCTAAACTACCGGCATGGAAGCTTACCATTGGTTTCATATTCACAACAATTATTTGCAAATACCAACACATTTATGATGTTGAAAGTTGATTAAAAACTATATGCAAGACTCATGACCAGTTTTTCAACTAAAACCTAAATTTATCATTACTCTATCAAATATTTGCACTATAACATGAGTGGTTTGAGAATATTTGCCTCATTTATTACATGCATTAATTGTCAATTAGCTGGTCTTGGGCCGTAAAATATAAATGGGCCGTAAAATATAAATGGTCCATAAAATGAAAGAAAGGCATAATAGTTTTTATCTTCACAGTTATGATTTAAACAAAAACCTGAAAATTTCCACATTTACAGCTGATTATTATTATTTTTCATACTTGATTTGCACTTTGTCTGCTGTAAAATTCATAAATCTGTGATGATTGTCGCTGTCAATTTTGAAATCCTACTATAAACAGATAAATCAATATTGTTAAACTGTCAAATCACAAAAAGTAGAGACAAACTGAATGCCTGAAGGTGGATCCCAGTGTAACAGGTCCTCTGGTCTTCCTCCTGCATCTGAGACTGTTGAGAAAAATCTTGGAACCCAATGGAAATAAGCTTCATCGGAGGATTTCTTAGGTTATTCTTGGCTATCAGCCTAATTCTTTCTTTCTTTAAAATACAGTCACTTAAAACAGCAACTCACAACAAAGTATATACTTTATAAACCTTGAAGTATACAATCAAACTCTGTTATGAAATCCATAGCATATCCCTTGTATTCTACAACATTATGAACTGGTGTTTTTGTGTTGTATAAGAGACTAGCAATGATTGATAAGGATTGATTAAGACCAAATCACTGCGTCATATGTTCTGTGCATGAATATTTCATGATTTTTTATATTATTTTTGACTATTTTGTTGCCTTAATCAGTTTGCTGCATACTTCAAGGTTTACAGAGTATAATTTAATACTCTGAAACCACTCAGCCTTATCTTTTTTTTTTCTTCAAAGAAATGAATCCCATACCTTTTTGTAGCCAGAAGCTATCATGCCAGGAGGTGGTTTCTCTACCAGATGTTTGCTGAGTGCTTCTACAACAAGGATAGCAGTGGTACGATGACAGGCAATACTCAGAACTAGCTGATTACCCTGCTGAGAATAAAACACACTTAACAACATTAGTCAAATTCTACAACTTACTGAATACAAAATTTATCAAATGAATTAAGAAAACCTGGATGTAACCCAGAATACCAGGTGTAACACAGAATTTATCAGTTTAGAAAGGACTTGACAAAAGACCTTTTCAACACATAACTTTTCGGGAATTCCCGAAGCCGATTTGACACTTTCCGGCAATTGTCGACAGAAAAAGTGCTTCTTTAACACAATACCCAGAATGTAAAGTTCACATTCACGTTGACTGATTGTGTACTATTCGAACTTGTAATTAGGGTTAGCACTAGCAAAGTATTTTTAGTGTGATGCGCTCTAACATGACTTGCAATTTTAAGCTTTATCAGCTGATTTCAAATAAAATCTAGCTCTTCCTGCCACTCAGTGAGCTTATGTTACCACCAGCCAAATGTTGGTCAGAATTTTTTTTTGTCTTTATGAGGTTTTTTATTCACCTGTTACTTGGAGCTGGTGGGGGAGAGAAGGCAAAATATGTGAAATAGGCCAGCACACGACTCAAACCAGATTTCAGGACTTTAATCAAAAGTCTTAAAAAACAACAGACAGCAGAAAAAAGTGCAGGAACAAAACCCGCTTAATTAAGACAATGAGGAAGAGTCCTGACCTGATGCAAGTCGTGCCTTGACCTTTACAATGGTTTACCACCAGCTCCCTTCTTCATCATATACAATAAGACACAATCAAAATAGGTGATGTTTTATAGAAAGTGAACAAACCCACCCACAAAACACTCCCCCCAATGTTGGTCAGAATTAGTGCCTTTAATCATGTATGGGTCTAATTACAATTATTTTTCACTTTTATTACATGGCCATTTTCACGAAAAAGTGGACATGAGAAAAATATTGAAAAAAGGATGTAACTATTCAATAAAAAATGCTACCGCAATATATTTGGTATCAAAAGAAAGCTATTCTGAAGCTCTTTAAAATGAACCTAATTTTGAAAAGACTGATCAAAAATGTCAATGAAATTTCTTTAAAAAACCTAATTTTTGGTCAAATTTCTTGAATTTCATAATGAAAAGTAGTAATTTATATTTAAATTTTTCAACCCATTCTTGGTTGTTTGCTTGAGTGTTACTGTTCTAAATGGCTTAAATAAGGATCAAATTTACAAATGAGGTTGTATTTTTTGTTAATCCTGACCAGGCTTTACGGCTCAGTGCACCCAAAAATCAGCGGACAAATTGTCCTTCCGTGACCGTCCTTCCGTGACCATGATCCCTTCGCATTTCGCATTGTTAAAACATAACCGTAGGGAGTATTTGGACATGGAATGTGGCAAACTATTGCAGAAACACCAAGCAATGCATTCAGTAACTTTGAAATAAAATGTCTTCATAAATTCCATGAATATTTTCAAAAATGTACTCAAGGTGAAAAACCATGTCCGTTTTGCTGTCCTTCCGTGACCGACCTCATTAATATGCATATTTTGCGACAGAGAAATTTTTATGAAAAAATTCTTGTTGAATATGAATGCTTACAGGTATACTCAACTAAATATGGAATTAGTTTTATTTTATCCAATTCAATTTTGGCAATGTATGTGTTTGAAATACAGAAAAATTCTGTGATTGTCCTTCCGTTACCGTGAAAATGCCCACATCTAAAATGCGAGAGAATTTCCACTCGCAAACCAGAAATTTTTGATGAAAAAACATGCATACTAATGAGCCCGTTCAAGATTGGTTGAAAAAACAGCCATTTGATCAACGTTCCGAAGATTTCCGAATGGATTTTGAAAATGTCTATTAGAAGTGCAGCACACACAATTCAATTGTTTTTCTAAAACATATTTAAAAACACACCATTGATTATACTTGTGCACATTTTTTGCAATCCCAAATCAAGAGTTGATTTTCTATGCTTGCTACACCATGGTCTAATAAAGTCACATTGTCTGGATATGTTCGCCATAGAAACGATAAACTCACCTCCTCATGGCATCCCCAATTCAGCTTGAGCAGCACCAGTCTTGCAAGTTGATTTTCTACGCTTGCTACACCGTGATCTAATAACCAAACACGAAGTAAAGCCATATCGTCTGGATACGGTCGCCATAGAAACAATGGAAGCTCACGGAAGAGATGCAGTGCCATCTGTAAACAGGTGAGAATAGTTCACAGAAGGTCAAGGTGTATTTGTTTTAGTCCCATTTCTGTTGCATTCCAAAACAATTTTTCACTATATAGCACAAATATATACACATTTACATGTTTCTTGTTAGGTATGACACATAAATTCCAAAAAGAAATGTATGCATCTTCTAATTTGCTGGGGAAATGTGGAAGTTTGGGATCTTTCAAATTTGTACTTCAAACCAATAAATTGCTTTTGTTTTAATAGCAACGTTTGTAATTAATTTAAGGTGCCAAATTGAACAGCCAGTACCTGACATATGAAAAGTCTTTTGTTGCTTTTCTGTGCAGCTCTACAAAGTAACAATTCAGTATGTGCATTTATAAAGCAAAGAGAATACATCCTTTTAGCATGCAATTTCACTTAAATACCATGCTAGAAGGTTGTATGTTTATAATATTATGCATGATATAGTAGATAATGCTTTAAGTCATGAAACAGAATTGATTGTCTGATCATTACCCTGCCGATGACTTCGGCAGGGTTTTGTTTTTGACAAGTTTCTTTCTTTCTTCTTTCTTCTTCTTCTTTCTGGCAACACTTTTATGTTTTATATCTCTGGCATACAATGACCGATTTTGACCATTATTATGTTCTGAGCTGACCGATTTCCAAAAAAATCGGACAGGGATATCGGACAGAAAACAAAATGTCAGATTTTGAACATAATAATGATAAAATTGGATGGATTTTTTCGCATGATACTCAAAGATATTGGTCTCGCTCTATGAGTTTTAGAAATATCGAGCTCGGCGCTGCGCGTCTCACACGATATTTCGTAAAACTCATAGCTCGACCAATATCTTTTTGTATCATGCTCAATCCATCCAATTTTATATCAAACTTGGGTGAAGGGACAAGGGTCACCTCCCATTTATGTCACCTGACCCCTGACCCCTCAAAGGTCACGTAGGGGTCACAGGGTCAAAAACTTGATTTTCACGAAAAAAGTTTCAACTCACGTACATTACATGGTATGGTCGTGAAACTTGGGGACATGAAACCTTTCAGAGAAAATTACTAGCCACCCTTACCAGCACTCCACCCACTTGCATAGCTATACGCCTCACCAGTTCCGAGAAACGAGCCCGGACGGACAGACAGCCGACCACGGCCGACCTCAAAAACGACTAAATTTGCATATTTTGCGCCAAAACTTTCAGAGAAAATTACTAGCCACCCTTAACACCACTCCACCGACTTGCATTGCTATACGCCTCACCAGTTCCGAGAAACAAGCCCGGACGGACGGACAGACGGACGGACGGATGGACAACCAGAAAACATAATGCCTCTGGCGGAGGCATAAAAAAAGGGGGGGAATACTATATAAACAATTATTATAGTTACTATCTCCAAACCCCTTTGCCTCGGACCGAAGCTAGTTTTACTATATAGGACAAAATTGATGTTATTGGTATGTTGCAACATCTAATTGCCCAATGGAATAAAATTGAAGAGAGGTGTTTTTTTCAAAACTTACTTATTTCAATAGCTGCCAGTACAGAAGTATATAACCTGCAAATAATAACCTATGCAGATATAGCATGTGACAGCTATTGGACTATGTGAGTTTCAGAAATCTAAAACATTCTTCAATCATGAAACCAATATCAGAAACCTCTGTAATAAATTCTTCAGCACAATATCAAGTCACTGGTATACTTACAGACCCTACTTGTTGAATGGAAGTGCTGACATGATGTAGAATTGTCGACATGATAAATGGATGCGTCGATGCCAACGCACTCACAAGTTCACGGCCAACTTTAGAACAGAATTCCCGAGTGTGTTCTCTTACATATGAAAGCTGCAGGAAAAAAACAATACACTTAATCAAAAGTTTGCCAACTTTTTGTCAATTTTGTTCATAAAAGTAATCTGATTTTGAGATATCTAATCAATAACTAATCCACTATATTTCATGTCGAATACATCTATATTATTCTAAACAGATTTTTTGGAATGCATACTCAGGATTTATAAGATTACCAACAGAAACCAAGATCTTGCAAACTACACATTATCACGATGTGATTGGCTAGGTTTGATCACATATGTGTGGCATTGTGTGCGCTAAAGACAACTTAGGGCATGTTCACACATAAGAATTTGGTCATGACTATATTCTCGCTTGTGAACAAGCCCCTCACAAGCAAATTCCCTATACCCCACCTGGAAATTTAATGGTTTGCCCCTTTGCATATACCAGCCATGTGTATGCCGTCAAGGGTTTCTAGTATCTGAGATTTCCACAAATTAGAAATTGGATCTCTTGAAATCCAGTATCTGTACAATTGTAATGGGAAAAGCTAGATAACTTGCTGCATGAGGGACAATATGCTACTTATACTTGACACATACATTGAGTTTATGATACATTGGTCCCTACAGACCAAAACCTTCCCAAGTAATTCACACTTACTTCATAAACTTCCAGAGCAATAAATTGGATGAATTCTGTTTCTTCAGCAGGCCTTGCACTGCCCATATTGGCAAAGGATGTCAGCAAATATATCACTTCTTCCATGGGCATCTCTTGCAGTTTCTCTTCAAATGCCAGTTTGTTACTTTTATCTGATAAAAGGAAACAAATTTACAATTGTCCAAGTTAGAAGGAAATTGATCAATATATTCCAGGAGTCATATTTTTTTGAAGTTTTAACCATCTTTGCATCTTTGTTTATTGCAGATCCAATACTTCTATAGGGCAAACAATAATGTATTGGTCAATGTAAGCAGAACTCCAGAGTGCAGGGCCACATTGTTTTTAAATGCAGCCTTCACCCTGCATTTTTGCTAACATTGTCCAATCAATTTTTGTTTGGACTATAACCAAGGCTAACTCATAGAAACTTGCCAGTAAAAGCTTGACTGAAACATCATATTCATAACATCATTGAGGTATAAAATCTCCAGTCTTCACCAGCCTGTCTGCCAAAACACCATTAGATATGAGCTCTTAGGTTGCCATCAGCATTTTACGTTATTTATCACAACACACAAACTTGCAAAATCAATTTTGCCTTTGTTAAAAGCCACACCACACTACAGTTGTGGTGCACTATGAACAGATCTTCAGCCATCAACAACAGCAGAGTATATTCAAGTGCCACAGGTACTTTTAAGATACATATGACACAATGACCTATTGGCCAAATATTAATTTCTTGGACAATGTAAACAAAAATCCCAAGTGCATGGTCCCATTATTTACTAAGAGGCAGCAGTGTACATGACTACTAACCATTGAGCTGCATCTTGTAGTCTTCACATCTTGCCTCATGGGATAATACATCCTGCTTGGTCTCATCTTCCTTCTGGTGTAGATACCATAGTAATCGCCACATCATCAGTTGCGACAGAGATACATAAGGCATGTCAGTCATAAATTGCCATGTACCAAGTCTGCAATCATTGGATATCAAACATATGGCCATTAGATCTTTTGAAAACAAACATATCGTCGCTGGCCAGGAAAAACCTCATATGTAACATCAGAGTTCAAATGCAAAAACACCCTAATGTTAAAATGTGCATTTTCGGTAAAATTTATTCTAGTCTGAATTTCATGATCAAAATCACAGTAAATCAACAATATTTTTATTTCGAAATTTAAAGTTGACATTGTTCTAATAATATGTGACCTGTCATATCGAAAGGTACCTTAAGGTCGGCATAATTAATTACGAGCTACGGGCCATTGAAGCTGAGCATAGTCAAATATCACGTCCAAGGTTGAATTTCTAATTTCATCAGAAATGTTACCTTTGAAGTGTATTCTATCATAATAACCAGGTTTCAACATCCAAAATATAAGACAAATGTTTTAAAAACCGAGATAAAAATCCTTTCTCCATTCAAGTTTTACCAGTACAGAAATTTTAAACTCAATTCTCTCAGAACAATAGTTTTCTGAATCCGCTCGATGCCTTTTACCAATTTGGATGTAACTTTGCAATCGAACATCCAATAACCAAAAGCAAGGTGTCATTTTAAAGCTTAAAATATGATATTTCAGATGAGACCAAAAAATCAATTTTCATTTTGGGACCCTTAAGGTACCTTTTGATATGACGGTTCTAATATTTAAAATTAAAAACCTTCCTTGTATATCCCATTATTTACAGCCAAAAGGTAAGTTTCCGTGTCTCCCGAAAAGCTACTTGTTGAGGTTTTGCAATGTGACCGCGTTTGCTACATATGAGGTTATGATTATAAAGGTCAAATGCACATGTGAGGTTTTTCCTGCCCAGCGACGATATGGCCATTATATTTTTTTTAAAAGTATGTGACTTCATTCAAAGATTGTTTCTCTGAACTTTAACAGCTTTATCTATAAATACATATATACATCATGATTTTATGAAATCAAACAGATAATCAACAACTAGTCAGGAAAGTAGTACTTACAATGTTAGCAATTGCTAACAATCAATTTGAATATAATTAATGTAAGAAGAATGAAGTATCAACATATGTGGTTAAAAGTCTTTCAAAGGTTCAAGGCATTTGAATTCCACTTTTGTTATTAATATGCACTACAGCTGACTTGGCCGTATTGGCACAATGAAACTTCCATTCCAACACTCTTAAATTTGTGTGGCTCTTTCGCTATTGTACAGGTCAGGGAATGAATGCGGTAAATAAAATGATCATACTGATTTCTAAATAAAGCACAGCATATTGGCATTCTTTCATTTTTTAGGTAAAAGACAAGGAATAGAACCCACTGCCTTTGTTAATTTAGCAGATGCTCTTCAAATGTTGGTATCAACCCAGAATCAAGTCCTGGTCAAGGACTAAATTTGTTTAAGTCTTAATCTCAGGGCTTTAAAGGGAAAAAATGCTAATTTGCTTACATGTCGTACTGTGAACATTATTCTTTTATCAAGTTCCCTATAGGCTAATGCTGTTGATTTCTGTTTAATTTGCTAAATGTTTAAACGGACTTCACTTGGACCGATTAAAAGATTAACTGAAAGCTTCTATGATCTACTGAAATTTAGCATGCCATCGTGGTTTAATAGTTCTAATGCCGTATCACCAAAGTACATTATAAAGCTTAAATCAGGCCTTCGAAAAATTAAGAATTTTATCATTTTTTTGTAAGTAGATCGTATTATGGAATCAATCAAAGTCGTATTCATGTAAAATATTTGTATTTCCTTACTTAATCTCAAATAATTGCACTTGTTTTTTGTGTTTGCTCCCATTTGAATGGCCATAAAATATTGTCACAATTTTTATGATTTATAATACATAGACGGTTTTTCGTTCAGCAAAGAACCCAACAGAAATGCAGACATTTTATGAGTGAATGTCAACAGTAGTTGGTGCTATTCATACTTCACAACTCATTTTATGATATGGGAATTAAGGGAGCTGACATGATACACTGGGTAGCTCTGAAGAAGAACTCATTAAATTCCACCTGCAGTTTCCTGAGAGGTAGCTGCAATCGTTGTGGTTCCATGTCTGGAATGTCATCATCGCTATCGTGGCATGTGATGCGACGCCAACTACGGTAATTTAACCAATGGTCTGAAACATGTTGTACAGTATGCCTGGAAAAACAAAAGACATGTAATCAAAATTCATGGTGAAAAAGTCTTTGAAAATTTGTCAGCAGCATTTTTTTAACAAACTATCACCAATAATAACTATATGGACCAGTATTCCGTATGCTGTGTCATCGGCGCAAGAGGCAAGAAAATTGGTGCAACAAATTTCTGATAATATGTGAAAAAAATGTTTTTTCTTGCTTAATGCACCAAATTTTTAGCCTTAGCTCAAAAATTTGACAGTAGTACCTCTTCAACTTTATCAAAATTGGTTGAATTGGCACAAGCTCAAAAATTAAATAAAAGGGAACACTGATATAGACCTTTTCCAAAAGTGAACCTTAGACCACATATAAAATATTCTTAAAAAACTTAAAAGGTAAGCAAAGAAAGTCTTGGATTCAAAATGCTGACCACATAAACAACAGATTTACCTATGACAACAGTTTCAAGCTAAAAATGAAATAATCACTCTAGCAAAAAAGGCTAAAGACTAATTTTTCACATTATTGAATGA
>JXSR01S031347.1:79483-97449 GCA_000969725.1 Ophiothrix spiculata
TATGGTAGAAAGGTTTTGGTTTTATAGTAGAAGGGTCTTGCTTCATAATAGAAGGGTCTTGGTTTTATAATAGAAGGGTCTTGCTTCACAGTAGAAGGGTCTTGGTTTTATGGTAGAAAGGTTTGGGTTTTATAGTAGAAGGGTCTTGATTCATAGTAAACAGTGCTTGGTTTTATCATGTAGAAAGGTCTTGCTTCATAGGGTCTTGTTATTATAGGTGAAAGGTCTTGCTTCATAGTAGAAGGGTCTTAGGTTTATAGTGGAAGGTTCTTGTTTCATAGTAGAAGGCCAAGGGTCTTGGTTTTATAGTAGAAGTTCTTGCTTCATAGTAGAAGAATCTTGGTTTTATAGTAGAAGGATTTTGCTTCATAGTAGAAGGGTCTTGCATAGCAGAGGGGTCTTGGTTTTATAATACAAGGGTCTTGCTTCATAGTATAAGGGTTTTGGTTTAATAGTAGAAGGGTCTTGTTTCATTGTAAAAGGATTTTGGTTTGACAGTAGAAGGGTCTTGCTTCATAGTAGAAAGGTTTTGGTTTAATAGAAGAAGGGTCTTGTTTCATAGTACAAGAGTCTTGGTTTTAGAGTAAGTAGGATTATGCTCCCAATTAGAAGGGCCTTGGTTTTATAATAGAAGGGTCTTGCTAATAATAGGGGTATTAGTTTTATAGTAGAAGGGTCTTGTTTCATAGCAGAAGGATCTTTGGTTTAAAAGTAGAAGGGTCTTGTTCTGAGTACAAGGGTTTTGGTTTAATAGTAGAAGGGCCCGGCTTCATAGTTAAAATGTTTTGGTTTTATAGTAAAAGGTTTTTTAAAGTTTAAAGGTTTTATAGTAGATGGATTTTGTTTCATAGTAGAAGGGCCTTGGTTTTATAGTAGCAGGGTCATGCTTCATAGTAGAAGGGTCTTGGTTTTATGGTAGAAAGGTTTTAGTTTTATAGTAGAAGGGTCTTGCTTCATAATAGAAGGGTATTGGTTTTATAATAGAAGGGTCTTGCTTCATAGTAGAAGGGTCTTGGTTTTATGGTAGAAAGGTTTGGGTTTTATAGAAGAAGGGTCTTGCTTCATTGTAAAAAGTTCTTGGTTTTATAGTAGAAGGGTCTTGCTACATAGTAGAAAGGTGTTGGTTTAATAGAAGAAGGTTCTTGTTTCATAGTACAAGAGTCTTGGTTTTATAGTAAGTAGGATTTTGCTTCATATTAGAAGGGCCTTGGTTTTATAATAGAAGGTCTTGCTTTCTTTCTAATAGGGGTCTTAGTTTTATAGTAGAAGGGTCTTGTTTCATAGTAGAAGTGTCTTTGGTTTAAAAGTAGAAGGGTCTTGTTCTTAGTACAAGGGTATTGGTTTAATAGTAGAAGGGCCTGGCTTCATAGTAAAAATGTTTTGGTTTTATAGTAAAGGGTATTTTAAAGTTTAAAGGTTGCTTCATAATAGAAGGGTCTTGGTTTTATAGTAGAAGGATTTTGTTTCATAGTAGAAGGGCCTTGGTTTTATAGTAGAAGGGTCTAGCTTCATAGTAGAAGGGTCTTGGTTTTATGGTAGAAAGGTTTGGGTTTTATAGTAGAAGGGTCTTGCTTCATAATAGAAGGGTCTTGGATTTACAATAGAAGGGTCTTGCTTCATAGTAGAAGGGTCTTGGTTTTATGGTAGAAAGGTTTGGGTTTTATAGTAGAAGGGTCTTGCTTCATAATATAAGGGTCTTGGTTTTATAATAGAAGGGTCTTGCTTCATAGTAGAAGGGTCTTGGTTTATGGTAGAAAGGTTTTGGGTTTTATAGTAGAATCTAAGACAAACAACTTGACACCTTGACCTTTGAAATCTGACAAAGGGAAAGGTCGGATGATGGGTCACATATTGACACTTTTAATCGCTGGTCCAAGACGAACAATTTGACACCTTAACCTTTGAAATCGGACAAAGTTGAAAATCTGACCCCAAGAGAAAGGTCGGATGACGGGGTCACGTATTGACACTTTTGATCAGTGGTCCAAAATGAACAATTTGAAACCTCTGTCTTTGAAATCTGGCACAGTTGAAAATTTGACCCCAAGGAAAAGATCGGAGGACGGAGTCAACATTGACACTTTTGATCGCTGGTCCAAGACGAACAATTTGACACCTTTATCTTTGAAATCGGACAAAATTGAAAATTTGACCCCAACGGAAAGGTTGGACGACGGGGTCACCATTGACACTTTTGATCGCTGATCCAAGAACAATTTGCCACCTTGACCTTTGAAATTGGACAAAGTTGAAAATTTGACACACCAAGGGAAAGGTCGGACGACGGGGTCACCGTTGACACTTTTGATTGCTGGTCCAAGACAAGTTTGACACCTTAACCTTTGAAATCGGACAAAGTTAAAAATTTGACCCCAAGGGAAAGGTCAGATGACGGGGTCACCATTGGCACTTTTGATTGCTGGTCCAAGACAAACATTTTGACACCTTAACCCTTGAATTCGCAAAAAGTTGAAAATTTGACCTTTCTTTTGACCTTTGACCCAATGGGAAAGGTTGTACAACGGGGTCACCATTGACACTTTTGATCGCTGGTCCAAAACAAACAATTTGACTGACACCTTAACCTTAAAATCGGACAAAGTTGAAAAAATAGGCAAAATTTCGAACTAAATTATGCAAATTAGATACTTTTAAGCTCAAAGAAATCGTTGCTGGATCCAGTTTGGCTCCGGGCCTACCCAGTCACCAAATATCATTAACGTAAGGCATGCGGTTTCCGAGATTTGCTCCGGACAAAATTTCTGGACGGCGGACGGTGGATATAAAATAAGAATGCTGTGTCTCTTCCTTCAAATTTTCAGGCGAGACAAAAATGTAGTTCGCATGCTCGTCAGAAAAAACGTCAGAAAGGGTCAGATTTTGGCCCATTGGCGTCTTCGACATCTTTAGAAAAAGGAGTGCCATTTCACAGGCATGAGAATGCACTTTCATGAAAAAAGCTGAAAAATCTTGAATTTCAAGTAATATTACTAAAAACAACTCAAAACAAGCTGAAATCAGCATAAATGTAACATCAAAAACTAGTGTTTTTCAACAGAATTATATAAATAATCGAAATGATCATACCGACCTGAAAACCTAATGGTGTTAATTGATGTTTTGCTAGTAGTCTTAACGTCTTGCAAAGGTGAAGTATGTGGGCCATCTGAAAATATTTATAAATTTAAGTACAAACTAATAACCTAATAACCTTGCTTAACTTTTTTTTGAGTACCATAGTATATGTGTACCGCCGCAGCAAAAGGGTCCAGTTGTCGACTCCTACATGTTGCTCATTGTAGCATATCTGATGTATACAAATACCATACATTAGATATGCTACAAGGAGCAACATGTACGAGCCGACAACTGGACCCTTTTGCCGCGGCGGTACACATATATAAAGCTTCGATCTATAGATCATTATAATTCTCTACTTGAATTTCCCACCCACCCAAATGGACTACAAGGTTAAGGTCGTAAAGGAGTTTTGAAATATTGAGTACATATAAAAGACCTACATATGGAGTTACTGAATTAATTAATACTCCTTTATTAGAATTTGCATCAGGGAATAAAATATAAATTCCTGGTTACTTCAGTAGACATTTTTTCTTTATTTTCTTTGCTACTTTTCCATCATATTTTTTTTAATGTTAAGCCAAGTTCTTCCATGAACGTGCATATACCATACTTTTTGTAAGCTTCATATTATGGTATAAAGATTCAGATGATACAACTAAACTCTCTTCAATTGAACTCAATTAATTCCTCACTCAGGTAACCTGTAAATAACTAATTCCACCCATTATAGAACCTTGGCATTCAGCTTCATAATTGACATGATCAGGGAAATGCCAAAGTACTTTCGGACCCTAGGTTTCTTAACCAATGTTAACCAGACAACAATTACATCTGAAAGCAACATTATTCCGGGCATTATTCACAACTAAATGGGCTTGTTCTGCCAGTTGTGACATTGGGACAAACTATACGAGCTTGGAATGTACATCCATGTACATCTATAGACATTCAAGGAGTAGAGATTGTGTCTACCAGATGACGCGTCAACTAGCACGTATGTGTTTGCACCTACGCATTATACCTTCGCGTACTACCAAGTCGCATGTCAACACAATGGGGATCTTGGTAACAAAATTTTTAAAAATGAGGCTAGGGAACTTAAAATTTTTGAAAATAGGGCTTGTGAACTAAAGATTGCGCTTGAAATGGGGGTCTAGGGATACTTTAAAAGTATCTTTTGCAACATATTGTAACTATTTTCAAATCTCAAATTCATTGGGGCTGTTTAAAGAACCACATTAGTTTTCATGAAACTAAAAACCGTACCAGAAGTGGTAGTTGTTTACAGTCTACATAATGTTACGGTCCCAGTTATCATGCACGGCAATGGGTTGTTTGGGAAAAACAACATTTGATGAGTTTTGGAGATTTAAAAATAGAAATTAGGCCTTTTCGTCATATCTATCCTCTTCTACACAAAACTAATGTGCAAAGTAGCTTTGAGATGCAAGTAATTCTATTTGGCCTGATCAGTTCTTTTAACAGGCATCTACAGTTGGCATAGTCGATTTCCAGTCATTGCCCAGTGGTAATTTCATCATTTCATTTCATGGTATTGGCATTTTGAGCAGGGAAGTGCAGTAGACTGTTGCCCATTCACTTAGGGGCACACCATTAGATTTCCAGGGGGGAGCAGGAAGTTTTTTGAAAAAAAATTCCCTCTCTACAGGCAGAAGAAAAAAAATTCCCCCTGAACATGGAATAGGCAGAAAAACAGTAATTTCCAGGGGGGGGGAATTCGCTCCCTAATGGGACGCGAAAAAAAAATTCAACCCCGAACCCAACTTCCTGCTTCCCCTGGAAATCTAATGGTGCGCCCCTTAGGTTCAGAATAGTCTGCAAACATGATTTCGTCATAGATATTTATCTACAATTTCACTTTGTCCATAAAACCCCAGACAAAAGCAATCGTTTCACACAGAAACTGAAACTTTGGCTAGTAAAAGTAGAGTCAAAATGTTATGAATATTTGGTCTAGCTAATGCTTATCAACTCCAGAATTAGGTCATATAAGTTTACTTCCTTGGTCTACACCCCTTTCAACCAGACACAACCAATGATACTGATCTACATCAAGTTTTCAATATGACGACATCTATGGATCATGATTGAATCTTAAACACCACTCATCATGTTCATTTTCAAAATATGCACACCATACTAATTACCAACACTCCCTAGTACATGCAATACACTCATTTTTAGCTGGGTTCCCTTTAGAACCAAAAACAAAGTAAGAATTATCTAGCTCAAAAATGGTTCCCCCAGCTTCAGAGCCTTTTTTGGAATACTTGCACTAGTGAACCCTCAAATGGTTCTTGGTAAAACAGTAAAAATTGTTTTCAGGCAAGAAAAAATCATGCTAAAAATAACTAAAAGTTTTCTTTCCTTTGATTTGCAGATTATGTGATTGAATTTTGAAATCCTCTTCAAAAATATTTTAATGTTCTTGTTGTAAACCTTTAATAGATAAAAGAATGCTACCAACAAGACAAAAAGATTCTTAAATTCACCTTAGATTGCAGAGTGCAATCTTTTCTAATTGATTGATTTCACACATTTGTGAAGGAAAAAGGTCTAAAATGGGTCCAAAAGCATAATACTGAAACTTGAAAAATTGCCTCTCCCCTGCAAAATTCACACCTTTTGATGCACTATATTCCAGCATACTGCACCAGGATTGCATAAAGGATTTACATACAGTTTTGCATAAGGTATTTGTTATTATAGCTGGACTATTTCTTCTGCTTTCCAATAATTTGATAACTATCATCAATACCAAGAGCCAAGGGCCTGGGCCAGAGGTCCAGGGGCGGCTGAAGCCCCACACTTTGCTTTTAAAAAAATATCAACAAGTTTTTTTTGGCAATTTTACAGATTAGCACCCCTAGCTCAATAAAAAAATAAAAAAGTCCCTTTGAGCTGGGCTCTTAATTGAGCTCTCTAGCAGGGATAATAGCTCAAGGACACGCTGGAAAATTTTGCACTGAACACCCAACAGATACCATCCTTGCTTCATCAAACTATAATAGCCAGAGGCAGCACTCAAAAGCATGACCAAATTTACTCCATCAATAATTTTCTATTTACGTTGAACCTCAATCATCTCTTTAAACTACAACCAATGAAGCAGTAAAATCAAATTAACACTTGAAATTTAATACAACACTCCCAGATCAAATAAACATAGCAAATCTATTTGATTAGTTTGTGCTAGCTGTGCTCAAATCAAATTTCATCTTGCTCAATGCTTAAAAAATGTGAAAATTTATTTCCCTGAAAAAATGTTTTAATTCTTTATCATGCATAATATTCACATTATTTGCAAGAAGCGCTGTGATTTATCTGAACTCATGTGTGCTTCTTTATTTTCTATTTAAAAAAAAACAGATTTGACATCATAGATATGAAGCAAATCCTCCTACGACAGCCTGAGGTTTTAAGGTATATGATTTGATTTTTCAAATTTTAGTTTTCACCATCATTTGAAAGATCACCACTTATGTTTCAATTTCAAATTTCATTTAAATCAGCTAAGTCATCTTGATTTTAGAACAATTTTATATTTTACAGTTGCATGTAATTTTATGGCCACCATAATTACGCACATTTTCCCGGACATTTTCATCTCCAAAATGGGACATGTTTCAGCAGGGGCGTTGGAACTGTGTAGGCCATGTGGGCTTTGGCCGCACCACTTTTCAGCCAGAAAAATAAAAATAAATAAATCTAATTTAATTTGATGTGATTTTCTGTTGTAAAATTTGATTGCTTGATCAATTTTAACAAGTAACGTGTCATTTTAAAGCTTAGAAAATGCTATAACAGATGAAATGATAAATAGTAAAAATAAAATAAAAATAAAAATTGATATAATCTGCAAAGTCCCCCATTTTGGGGTGAGCCATCACAAATAACCACAACATAGTACTGTACAAATTAGTTTTTAGTAACTATTGTCTTATGGGGGTTAGTTGTTTCCTTATTTTTGATAACTTAGGGGCCACAGGCCGCACCACTTTTCAGCCAGAAACAGGTGAGGCCACTTTTATCAGGGGCCGCACCACTTTTATTTTCCTTCCGACGCCCCCGGGGGGATACTTAGTACAAAAGTGATTACGGGGATGTGCCGCAAATTTGGGTAGCAAAATCAGGCTCTCTGGTATGCCAATGGGTCCTTTTTCTTTGCAAAATGTGGTATTTTGATGGGTCTGTTTTTCAAAATTTTCTAAAATTTGCGCCATCAGGGCTTTTTGGCGCTATGACTATATCAAAATTTGCTCATGAATATTAATAATTTCTAAAATTTGCGCCAAATTTTTTTCGAAATTTCAAACAAAAATAAGTAAATTCTCGCCAAATTAGCGTAAATTTTTGGAGAAAATTGCAATTTTTGTATAACTTTCGACTCAAAATTTGGGGCATTTGGTATATGGATGGGTCCCTTTTTCTTGAAAAATGGTATATGCATGGGTGGTACTTCACATTTCCCAGCGGCACACCCCTACCAAAACCAAACTTGTGTACCCCCCCTGGGCCGACGCCCCTGTGTTTCAGCTGTAAAGTTTCACATAGGTAATTAGAAAAATATGAGAAATATTTTTGGTACCAAAATCTCAAAAAGATTTTTTTAAAAACCTGTTTTTGAAATGCCGTTCTACTAGGCCCTGCGTATGACGTAGGTCTGCTCGGCCCTATAATTGAACTTGCTCCCAAATATGTAAATTATTGCCCTTTCTGCAGATAAAATAAATGACAGATGCTGTCAGTCTTATCAGTATCTATTTTTAGCACTTTTTATAAATATACATTACAGCAAAACCAGAAATATGTGCAGGCATCTTAATTTTGTTGAGACCGATCATTTTGAGCCCCAGGCACACCACACTATGATCTGCAAAAAGAAGAGATTGTGTTGATAGTTTGTAAACTAATTGGACATAAGTCTTTAACTGGTCATATTTTTTGTTTCACACAAATACATTGGTAAAACCATGCCAATTTGTATTCAACGGATCGTAACTCTGAATATATACACTTAAAACCTACAAAGTTAGATATTGCTGGAAAGCTTACTTTCCGAGGATTTCAATTTTACCTAAAAAAGTCTAATTTTTAGGGATGGGTAAAAATTATGAGGGGAGCGTGGCCGAGCGGATAGAGCACGGGTCTCGTAATACAGAGATTGTGGGTTCGAGCCCCGGGCCGGGCGGTTTTCGTCTCCTTGTTTCCTTGGGCAAGAAACTTTACTCTACTTGCTCCGTGGTCGGACAGTCACGTAAAGCCGTGGGTCCCCTGTGCGAATGCTCCTTCATGGGGCGCTGCATACAGTGTATACCTGGTGAGTCTATACAGGGTACAAAATAAAATAAAAGTGCATTTTGGTCAACCAACTTGGCACAATGAGATTTTGTTGGGGAAAGGTGTATCCAGATGACACAAACATTATTTGAAGGATGTAATGATAGCCTTCCATAAAATAATTCGTTTGGTGACCAATCTCATTGTGGTCAAAATATTGAGGATGGTCAAAATCTATGAAACGACTCATTAATTTTTGGGACATGTATCGGTCAAAAGTTTTTTCATGCATACACTACCTAAAAATTAATCACATAATTGGATTCCTCGGCAAATTTTCTTTTGAAAAATGTATAACTTTTACCATTTACGTCGACTCGGTCAAAAGATATGTCGTTTTAAAGTTTTCGAGTGTAAATGCATGTTTTGTACAGTAATGTATAGAGAAAATTACCCACATATAAGGCATTAAGAAACAACAAAATTTGGATGACATGTCAATATTCGACACATGCTTTAGCATTATACATACCTCATTGAAGTATATTCAAAAAATTATGATCCCAGCATTTTTATTTTCAATAATACATGTGTTTATAAATCATAACTTTCGTACACTTTTGCATGTAATCCTATGGGCACCACCCCCACCGGCGCCACCCCCACCGACTCCACCCTTGACCCACTCGACATTTTGGTCAATTACTTCACTATTGCTAAAGCTGTGGCTTTAATTCTTTTTTTATTTAGTACCTGGATAAATTATCTTTAATATGATACCAAAAGTGTTATGGTTCGGTGACAACTTCTATCAAAAATAAAGACATTTGTCATGATTTTAATGATTTCTTGAAACGGCTCCACCTTATTTGATATACCTGTTCGTGACTTAGGTCCAATTGCCTAATAAATCTTCAGGATTAAAAATTAATTTAATCCTCAGTGTTAGCCAAATTTGATAGATCACACCACTATATTTGACGGAATATTAAAGGTATTGCAAATGATTTTCAAAAATTTGACAAATCTACAAAATCATTATTTTGTACCTATATTTAATGTATATGGGTAATCAAGAACCAAATTTACTTGGGGTTTTTGGTAAATATAATAGCACATCAAAATATCTTTGAGCAGACTTGTACAAAATATGGAAAATAAAATATATTACAAAAGCTTGATAAAAATATGTTTTGCTTTCAAGTTATCTTAAAAATGAAATATAGCCCTGCAGATAGATGTGGATACCAGACTTCCTATATACTGCCAAGTGTAATGGTATCTTCAGCCATGGGGCTGAGCCTCCTGAGGGGGGCACCCTCATCTGTCGGTTGATAGCAAGCGCTGACCAATAAACCCCTTTTTTATTGTTAAGCTGACACCCAATAATCCCAATTTTTCACACCCTCCACACCCAATGCCCTAATATTTCCAAGTCTTACACTTAATGACCCCTATTCTTGCTTCACAATCCGAAGAGGCGTAAACACAGACATCTTTATTTCAGTACCTGGATTTCTGCTTAAAACAGTGGATTATAGTGCAAATTGTATGGCAAATCATCCATTTTTACACTCATACTTTTTTTGGATTCTCACACTGAATGGCCCCTTTTTTGACCGAAATTATGAATGCCCCTTGATTTGCTACTGAGGTCTGCACATGCCTGTCACTTTTGAATTTGAGTGCCCCCCTCCAGGGCTCAGCCATGTTGTACTAGGGTTCACAACATCAAGAGCAGCGATTCTGAGAGAAAAAAATGTAAATCCACTGGCAAATACTACTTTACACGAAAGGGATGCAAAACTGAACGCCAAGATGAGTATGTGTTTTCAATATCCACACATTATCATCAACATGTGATGCATCAACATAAAAAAAAATAGTCCCAAATTGATCCCATGGAAGAATCTCCCCCCCCCCCCCTATATCTATGGCAGAATTTTAAAAATTGAGGTGAAATTGACCAATATCAAATGTGAAAATTACTGCACTACAAATTTTCATGAAATGTTTTCAATGCACATACGGCAGAGGTTTGCTAGCGATGACTCATCACTGCACCGATCTGATAGCAATGCGGTGAAACACCTCGGGCAGATCCACGCTACTGAATAACAAAACGATATGACAGCTATCTGTATACAGTGCCATCTTCACCTAGTACTTGAAAGTCGCATTCCTTCACAGAATATAGCAATTCCACAGAGAGTACATATAGTTTACTCCAAATCAATCAAAATCAAATTAGAACAAAATGGTAATTTATTAAATAAATGCTGGGTATTAAATTACATGCATGCTTAGTTGACAGATGATATATTGAAGATACTGATGCAAATTGTCTTATAAAACACTCAATATATCGGCATGGAGATACCGAACCTTACTGACAACATTAATGGCATGCACAGAATTGACTTTTAATCATTTTCTTGGCAGCTTCATTAAGGACACAAACTCATTTGTTATTTCTTTAATGGGACATGCATGGCCTGTCAATATAAGGACTAAAAAACTTGTTTGATTGGCGTAACCTGACCAACCCTATTTTTACCACCGACCCTAAATATTTTTATTTTTTTTGAGCATGGTAAAAAAACCTCAAATCCCAAATTTGAGAGGAATCAATTCATGGGGTCCAAGATTGGCTTGCAGGACATTCAAAATAACAAATAAAAGATGTGTTACAGAAAAAGTGAAGATGTTTTTGTATATGTGTCGTATATTTTGTGGTTCTTGTATGTGAAACATAGACTTATTTTTTTTTTTAAATCAGACCTACCTACCCAATTTTTTTTTCTATGTTACGTCAATCAAACAATTTCTTTTATAGGCCTAAGTACCCGACTCATCACAGAACACTGAGCGTCATGGGTTCGAATCCGGTGGGCAGCATGTGTAGTGTCCTTGAGCAAGATACTTACCCTCATGTGCTCCTCTCCACCCAGGTGTAAAATGGGTGCTGGCATTCTTTAGTGCTGGGAAGGTAACAGACTCATACGGCCCAGTCACTTTAAAAGAGAGATGGGCGATCAGACCTGTGTAAATACAAACCATCACCTTAAACTGATGATTCTCTAGCTAGCATTAATTTCTACATGATTTGAGAAAAATATTGAACCATTTTCATCAAATGTAGACCAAATTGACAATTATTCAGATCAAAAATGTCTGCCCATTGCTTGCCCCAACCCCTGCACACACACCCATCCACACACCAAGACACCTACAATGAAATTAAGAAAAGTATAAAAGTAAGTCAAACGTTGATGTCAGTGTTCACAATTTGGCCCTGTTATTGGGTTTTTTTTTCAAATTTGGCACAAACAATTGGCATAAATTTTGGCGATGTTTAAAACAAAGTTGGCCCAAATTTGCCCCAATATAGTACATTTTTTTCATGTAAAATTTTTATTTTTTATGAATTTAAGCAAAATTTGTCAACTGCGCTACACAGAAAAATTTTGGGTGTACCTTTTTGTGTCTGGCCAGAACTCTTTTACCCCCAGCTAAATCATCTTGCCCCTACTTGCCTCCTCAATAGCTCTCAATTCAGGATTTATGGATACACCACTGTGTATAAGGATAAAACGCCAATTAGATCGCGCATTAACCAGTATAAATATTTGAACAATTTGAGTTGGCACCTTTAATGGCTTTCTCAAGACTTTGATACAAGACTCGATGCATCCAATTCCCCAGACAGAGCACATGTACAAAATAATATACTTAGGGACCAGCCAGAATTCTTAAGATTTCTTTGCCTTGTTTTCACAAATTTTACAATTTTCAAAAAAAAAATTAAGCTAAAACAATACTTATATTCTAGATTTCCAACATCTATACAAAGCTTTTATTCTTAAAATTTAAGCGAAAATGTAAAATCTGTAATATGATATGGTCAGGTAATAAGTTAGATCTTGTAGTTGATAATAGTAAAAATGTTTAGATGATAGTACATGTACTATTGTAGAATAATTAAACCATTAATTTTATTTAAAAAAACATATTCTTATTTCTCCTGTATAGACTCTGCAAGTAAAAATATACAACATGTTTCTCGTCCATGTTTTTGAAAAAAAGGAGGAAGAGGTACTTTTTATTTTTTATTTCAATGCCAATGCAAAATCGCCCATTAATGGCCCATTCTCACCCAACGTATCGATACCAGATGTTTCATTGGAAGAGGAGGAGGCCCTTTTTATTTTTGAGTTTTGGACATACTGGAGGGTTGATTAAAACAAAATATGCTTTAAAATGCTTATTGAACAGAAGCAAACCTATTGCACAGACTTAAACTTTTCAAACACTTTTTACAAATAAGTTATGCATGAAATACAAAAAATAAAAATTGTTTATCAAAATCCTTAAAAAACGATGCGGGAGGGGACGAGAAACATGTTTATTTTTTTACTCGGCCTAAAACATGTGTACATGTTGTATTTTACTTCTGGAGCCATACACATTTACATAATTCCAATTTCAACTGCAGTTTACAAGGGTTACTTCTCTACTGAAAGGAACACAATTAGGTAAAGCACAGATTTTCCAAAAAAAAGATACAAAATGAATATATGTGATGGCTCACCCCGAAAGGGGAGACTTTGCAGATGATATCAATTTTGATTTTATCATTTCATCCATTAAAGCATTGTCTAAGCTTGAAAATGGCACCTTACTTGTTAAAATTGGTCAAGGCAATCAAATTTTACAAAAAAAAATCTGTTGGAAATTCTTATTATTTTCTTTAATTTTTGCTGTCTATTTTCACCACTTTTTGAAAAGTGTTCTGTCACAAAGTCCCCCTTTTCGGGGTGAGTCATCACATATAGGATTTTAACCGATGGTGGATAAAAGGGGCAATTCATGAGGTTGACGTCCGGGTTGACGTCACATCAAAATCATGAATTGCACCTTACAGACTAAGTATGTAATCAAAAAAAAAAAAAAAAGCAGGGGCACATGCACTCAACTACAATCTGTAAGCATGCATGATCAGAAAATATGAAGATTTCTTATTTTCAGAACAATAATTTTTAACAAGAATGCTGGACATGAGCTGAAGAAGCATTAGGCCAAAAAAAATGGTTGTGTTGCCCTCAGCAAGCAACTAACTCTAGTCATTTTTATTTAAATATATTAGGGTCGGGAAAGCACCCAATTTTGCTCAGATTGGGTGTTTTTGAGATTTTTTCTTTTAATATTGAAAAATGCGCCCAAATTTGGTACTTTTTACAAATATAATTTTTTAAAATCTGACAGGCTCAATTTTTCAGCAATTCAACTTCAGGGCAACACAACAATTACTTTTACCTTTTTGGGGCCTTATTTTTGACAGATTTCAGTCCTTCACCTATTTAAACCATGCATCAACCCGGGTCATCAACCTTTTACATCAACATGAAATCTCACAGCTGTAAAATGTAGTAGCATCCAGTATCATTTTAATCTGACGATAAAAAAATAATTTAAATACAGTTAACTAAAATATGTCATAAATTGAAATAATTTTCAGATAAAAATCATCTGTTGCCATGACAACTTCCAGTGACAGATACATCCTCATCTGGGCCACAAAACATGAATATTAAATTAGCGCATCAAGATTTTTTTTTTTTTGCTTTGAGACTTGGGATAAAGTTCAAGTTGCATGTTTTAATCATATATTTCATAGTGAAATAATTTGATTTTGGCAAAATTTGCAGCTGTGATTCAGTTCCTGATTAGGCCATCACTCCTGCAGGCCATCTGCATGCAAATAATTCTTTGCTGTATTAACTTGTATTATGTACGGCAATCACATTTTTTACTGGTTGATTTATTGAAGTTGGATAAAAGAAAATTGATAAATTTTAGAACAAAAGTATATATATTTTCAAGTCGTCAGACAAATCTGTTTTGGTTGATTCTACATTCTCTATCTTCAGCATGTTACCCAGGAAGGCCACTCTAGCTGGCTAAACCTTGTTATCATCTGTGAGCAAAAAACGAGGGAACGGTTACTTTGTCACAAGGTCCGAAACTGCGTATATGGTGATGCTTTTGTACATTTTTGAAAAAAAAAGGGTATATTTTTCAGCAGTCGTGCAGTTACAAGTGGGAGGATAGGTCTCGTATCCACGTTCCCATGTGGTGTGTGCCCTTGTTTCGTTTTCCATTGTTCCTAATTGTGATGCACTACACACTGTAGACTATAAACTTCGTTCTGCTCAGTGGCCTTGTGTAAGGCAGATGATTCCTGTGACCTGGCAGCACAGAAAATGGACATGTTAATTCTTGGTGCTACTTGGGTACAGGGAACATCTGCCATTGATATGATCACTAAGCAGAACACAAAGGGTTTTTTTGAAAAACATTTCTCAATTTCTCAACCAGCTTTTAAGCTTACCTTAAAGAAACTTTCTGTCAGCATCTTGACATTGATTTTCTTCATCCCCTAACTTCAGTGGGCGCCTTGGTTTCTCAATAACCAGCTGTAACAGCATCGGAAACAGCACAGCAGATGGTAGTGGCTGTTATCACTGTTGTCTTTTCTGATTCAGATTCAGATATGGGTTAAATATCATAAACAATTACATATCAAATACATCAGATATACACACAATGATATTGTTGACATAATCAGAAGGCTAAAGAGTCCTGAAGTTATTTATGCCCAAAAGGTTGCACAAAACTACAGTCTGCACAAGCAACAAAATTAACACAAGTTACTGCCCAAAAAGAAAGTTTTATCTAGTTATTTTTCTTCTTACATTCATGGATTATTTTTACCGTCTTTTTGAGAAGTTCCAAAAAGAAGATCAACACGGTTCTCAGCATGCTTATATGTGATGGCTCATCCTGAAAGGGGGACTTTGCAAATTTTATCATTTCATTTGTTGCAGCATTTTCTAAGCTTTTAAATGACACCTTGTTCAAATTGATGCAGGCGATCAAATGTTACAACAGAAAATCTGCTGGAAATTCTTATTATTTTCTTTATTTTTTGCTGCCTATTTTAACCAATTTCTTGAAAAGTGTTCTGTCGCAAAGTCACCCTTTTCGGGGCGAGTCATCACATATTAATTGGTACTTCATCTGTATGATGTTTCTACATAAATACTAAAGATTGATAGGGTGTCAAATATAAAAATTTCAAAACAGACAACTTAACAGAGCGTCTGTGTGGCCTGTGTACTACGTAGATATCTGATATGCTGTAGTCCATATAGCTGATTTAAGTATTTTATCCAAATACATTTTATTTTAAATAGATGGTACTTCGTTCCTCTTGATCCGCAACCTGTCAGCCCAGATGATGTGTTAACAAGCATGAGGATGATTTTTCATGAAACTATCTGTATTTGGTAAAAAAACATTAAAATGGTTAAAGGGGCAATTCATGATCCACTTTTCACCCTCAAGGTCACCTCGATCAAAATTGAGTTTTTACGCTTATAACAATCGTCAACTGGTACATGTTACGATACGCAAACCATTCTTTTTTTGAGAAATGTGTCAAAATGTGCCATTTTCTAATTATTTCTAATTATTGTCGGGCCCCGACAGTAATTACAACACATTAGTCAATGGGGATTGATTTATCAAGCTATAAAAGAGGCGAGGTTTTTGTCACATCAAAATCATGAATTGCATCTTTAAATCAAGCCACAAATTATCTGAATTTGGATGATAAAAATATCTAAAATATCTGAAATCAGATAATTATGTGAAAAATCTCATGCCTGTGTAACTTAATAAGTTGATCATGTAAATAAGCTCAAATACAGGAAAAGGATTTGGTTGTACACACAAAATGATATAAAGAATCCAACAGGATTCTGGAAAAAAAAAAAGATGGGAAGTGGTTGATTCCACGCTGTGCAAAGATGACTGCATGCCGAATAGCAATAAACTAAGATAATATGACAAACTGTTTCTCCTATTGCTTCTCTAAATATAATTCATCTTTAACCCTTTATGTTAGAATCTATATTCTGTAGAAATATCTAAAGGGACTAGCCTAGATTCCACTTTAATAGAATAAAACACTTATGGAAATGCTTTAAATAAAGCTTTAAAATGTAGTAAAAATAAATGTAAAAAAATGTAAAATGGCTAAAATTGAAAAAAAAAAAGATTTTAAATATATCATTATGTGATGGTGGTGTGACTATGACAGTATTTTCTAAATTCTAAATTTGTACCTCAGTTAAATTTTTCAGTCAAAAGATCATGAAAGCTTCTAAGCACAATTTGATAAATAATAAGAGAAAAATTAAATCAAAATGATTTGCTTGACCATCACAAATCTAGAAACTCAATATTTATAAGATATAAAACTAGAAATACTGTTTTTACACCATTTTTTTCCTCCGTAGAAATCAATTAAAAGTTGGTAAAGAATTGCAAGTTTTTCCAATATTCCACAAATTTAGCCAAAATTGGTGGTAGGTTATATTACTATAAAACATGTTCTATTATTTCATTAAAAAAAAATGTAGGTAGAACGTTTATACGGTATAGGGAAAAATCTAGGCCAGTCCCTTTAATCTTATAAGAAACCATAGGAAAACCAAAATCCCTTGAATAGAAAAGTCAAAGATTATATCAACTGTAAGCGACAAGTTTTTTGCAAAAAATATGCGTCATACAAAGCTACAAAAATATAGTATGAAAGCAGCATCGTTCATTGAAAAGGGTGGGTGGCTTATCAGACTTTTCACTTGAAATCTTTTGGAAAGCCAGCAGCCTTTAAATCAGGAAAACAGAAGATACAACTCTTTATGAATGAATGCTTAGGAGATCAGATGGCAATGTTGAGCTGAAATTCTGCACTTCTAAACAAAAAGAACACCAAAAACACACACAAAAAAAACTGGAAGTTTTTTTTAATACTACACAAAATGCTTGTAAAACCACTGAAAATCCTTTTTTTTTCAATTTGTTTGCTTGTCACTTTTTCAAAACCACTGAAATCAGTTTAGTAGACAAAAACAAAAAATTTACTGAATGTCCACTTTTTGAAAATCCTGCAACCTCTTCCCTAAGAAAATCCTGGCAACAGCTCTGTTCTAACGAGAACGGCTCGATCCAGTAGGCTACTCGATTCAGCCGCCCTGCTCGATGCAGCAGCCTAATGCGACTTCATCCAGCCGCATCGCGAAATTTCATCTTTCTTGCCCTTGAACACAATTTTGCTTTACGCACACACTGAGTAATTTGATATTTTTATCTTTTTAGGAATAATATCTAAAATCTGACCGATGCAAAAAAAATTTCACCTGGTCAATAAAAAATTATAGGGCATGAAGTATTTTGGAAACATTCTAAATGATTTCAATCAACCATTTGTCTCAGTCCTCAAGGATTTTAGGAAAAATACACAACAATTTAAATTTAATACATGGTGTCATCTGCATATAGTGTACATCTGATAGACTATAAAGGTTTTGTGACAAAGTTTAACAACAACAAGTCAAAAGTAGCCGGGGATTGTGTCAAAAGTTTGCATTTAACTATGCAAAAATCAGATGTTCTCTCCATTTAATCTATGTTAAATCACTTGAAGTGTCAAAATAACGTCATACTTCAATATT
>JXSR01S031347.1:109828-124015 GCA_000969725.1 Ophiothrix spiculata
TAGACTTGGAGCATATCGAACTCTGAACTAAAGAATTGGGCGTATGCTCACTACTGACAATAATTGGTTTAGACTTAATGCAAGTCCATCACAGCTTCAAACAGATGTATTCAGATTGTCAAGAATTTGAACTGACAGATGTAACTTAGACTTTACTCAAGGCTATTTAGGAGTCAATTTACAATGTAATGTAATAAATGTTATACTCAAAGTATTCTGTATTCAAAATAATTTAAATACGAACAGCACAGATAAATTAATAAATGATGAAGATCATGGATCACTGACATTTTTTACATCTTTTTTACATTATTAATTTGGTTCTTGCATAATTTGTGTGTCATTGGTTCTGGCATGCCATGGTTCTGGCATAGGGGTCAAGAATTGTTGTTCTTGTATAGCCTAAATGGCAAGACCTGCATGTCAGTAACTTTTGTACATTTTGCAAATAAATACAAATTTGAATTTTCTGGAGAAGAGGATAGATAGCCTGTCCTGAAGTCTGCAAGATTATAAAAATCATGTAAAAACAGTCTGTTTTCAATAATTTTTGTATTATTCAGCCTCTCAAAATTGTAAAATCCCCTTATAGCCCCAGCAAGGAAAAATCCTGGACAATTCAGTGGTATTAATCAGTACTATTTTTCCCAATGTAAATTTAAGAGATTTTTAATCTCTTGAAAATCCCAAATTTACCAAACAGGGTTTCCAGCATGTTATGAAAATAAAATTCTCTAATGTTTCCTTGATGAACTCATAAAATTCAATGACAATTATTTTACAAAAAAATGCAGAACAGGTTACTTTTCAAATCCTACAACCATGCATATAAAACTAAAAGTACACAGACCATACACACCAGTGAAAATGAGTTTGACTACTTTCAACTACTTTTGATATTTGGGTCAATCAAAATTCCCTGACCTTTCTTTGATTTAAGCATTTTATCAAATTCTGTGACTTTTCCCAGAATGGAAAAAAGTAAAATAGTTTTCCCTCAGTTCCCTGATGGGCTGGGAACCTGTCAAAGCAATGTATAACCAGTTTGTTCACTTTTTAGGTATATGGAGCTTGCTTTCTTTATCCAGGGTATCAAAATCAACCTGGTACTCTGCAAGTCTCACACACTCTTAGAAAGCCAGGATCAAATATGAGCTAATCCTGATTCCGGATCAAAAATATGATCCCAAAAAGGATCAGATTGATCGAAAAAGGATCAATTTGATCCGAAAAGGATCAGATGTGGTCCATTTCCCGGATCATATTTTGATCCTGAATCAGGATAAGCTCATATTTGATCCTGGCTTTCGAAGAATGCACAGGGTATCCAATTTGTCTTTAAGTCCCTGATAGGGTATCAAACTCAGAAAGAATTGCTAAATAATAACAGTCATTAGTGTTTCAAATACCTAGAAACACTTCTTAAAGCAATACTATAAGATTTTGATCAGAAATAGTTTTGAGTAAAAGCAGCCTAAAATGAAGGAATGTGACTATCTAAAACCGTTTTCAAGTGCACTTTGTCAAAAATTTCTTGTGTCATAGCAAAATTGATAAAAAGCAAATGTGTGCTTTCCTATAAAAAGCAAATGTGCGCTTTCCTATACTAATACACATGGAATTAAATTCGGGATCCCGTATTTAATTCAACAAATGGCCATAACAGAAAAAGTAAGCATATTTAAGCCAAATCGTTTGGAGGTTATTAATATCTACCAAAAACAAAGTCAATAAGCTGATAAAATCAAAAGTCATGGATGAAAGGGGGCGCTCCATTTTTAACACTTTATAGTATTGCTTTAAAAGTGTTCAAATGGTGTACATTTATTTTTACCTATGATTTCTTGTAATAATTATTAATAATTACGTCATCACATTTGCGTAAAGTCTCAGATAGGGTATTCATTTGAAAAGGTATGGTCTTGGATAGGTTATCCATTTGAACAGATATGGTAGATTTATGGTCTCAGATAGGGTATCATTTCACTCATTTTTGCCAATTTTTGGTCTCACATAGGGTCACCTTCGGAACCTGCGGGGTGGTTACCCAGACACAAATATCAGTTACCCCCCCCCCCCCCCCCCCCGAGCTACAACTTTAATAGTATAGGTATAGCAAGTAGTTTTGCAAGTTGTGGGAACTGCAACCTATCCTTCCCTTCATAGCTCCTTCATGGTTTTTCAATACCACCCATAACCTCCAATTCAACTCTACATTTGCCTTGCAAAAGCGATTCCATGTGTATTATACAACTGAACTTGACACCAAGTTCAACAAATTTAATCCAAATATGCTGCAATGCCAAACTTGTACATCTGTTTTCTTTTCTATATTGTGCAACAAAATGTATCATTTGTACTGAAGGCTGCTGTATAATAGTATGGCATTCACATTTGCATTTCTTGAGCTTTTTAGTAGATATCTTGGTGATGCAAACCCATAGCCTTTGGGCAGTGGAGGCATCGTAACACCACCCCCACCCACAAGCCTGTAGCCAGGGGGTGCGGTGGGGGCATCGCACCCCCCCCCCAAAAAAAAAATAAATAAATAAATGTCCACCAAAAACACTTAAAGCACCAAAATACGTAAATGTAGGTTATTTTTTAATAAAATACTGTACAAAATGCTTGCAAAAGAGCTAAAACCCCTTTTTTTTGCTTGTCACTTTGTTAAAACCACTAAAATTAGTTTAGGGTCGACCAAAACTTTTTGAAAATCCGTACCCCCCTTGAAAAAATCCTGGCTACGGGCCTGCCCACCCATATGACAATGTACCCAAAAGTCCACCAAAAAGTACAAAAAGGTCAATAATCAAGACTTCACACCACAAAATACCATAATATTACATTTTCGCTAAAATACCACAGAGTTGTTAAAACTCTTCTTTTAACCTTTTTTTCTCTGCTTGTCACTTTTTCGAAGCCAATGAAATTAGTTTTGGGTCCACAAAAATGAAAATTTTACCTCAAAAACATCCACTTTTTGAAATTCATGCACCCCTTGAAAAAAATCCTGGCTCCAGAACTGCCTGTGGTGATGTGTGCAGATTTGACAGAATTTGTACTGTTTCAGTCACTTTTTAGTAGGTTAGGTCAATCAACTTCTGATGCTTCAGATGGGCATTTGCATGCCAGCTGAATTGCCTCATTCAACTTACACAAAATCTTTTTGGAGAGTCTTTTAAATAATTGACACAAGTTTTAGCTACTCAAATTTGAACTTAGAAATGATGTTAGCTGCAAAGTATTACTGTAAAACAAGAAATATTTGATATCAATTTAATTTCGCTAATACCCCAAAATCGCAAAATTAATTTACCACTAATATTAATAATATACAATTCAATGGCATGCTAATGCAATTAGTGAAATTAAAATACCGCAAAAAAAACCAGATTCTGACATTCGAAAAATTTTCTTTCCGCTAATATTTCTTGTTTTACAGTATCTCTTCATTTGCATAAGTCAGCTAACTAAAGATGGCTACAATTTAAATTTGAGTAAACAAAAAAATTAAATCTTTACTTTTTCTGATCAACATTGAATTTGAAAACAAAACAGGTTATATTATAATGGCGCAAAAAAAATTGTTATATCCATTTTTAATAATATTTAGTTTAACCACAGATCAAATGCAGTTTCCTAAAAACAGGGTTTTCCTTATAAATTAACAAGAAAAAAAAATACACTTTTTGAATTTATTCCTCTCCATATTCATATTGCAGATCTAGTTTTTAGAAATTCCGATCACGACTAAAAGCATTTGACTATTTGAATGAATTTCACTTTAATTCACATTTTAATTAACTTCTAGCCTGAACATTCTTGTAAAGTAATTCTGCCAAAGGCAAATATTTCAACTAAAAGGTTCCACCATCATTACAGTGCTACATCTATGTCTGCAAGTTCCCATTTTGTTTGACTGCAGTGTATAATAAGAAAAAACCTGACCTATGCCATTTTGTACGATTCCTAAAGCCCAGTGTTAGCTTTAATAACAAATGCAGTAGGGGAAAGAATGGATGTATTGTTGGCTTTTGTGCTGGTAATGGAAGGGAATGATCAAGCTGCATGTTTTATGCTCATGTTTGAGTACTGAACTTCCATTTTTCTATCCAATTCACTGAGATCAACGTGCTAGCAATCAATTTTCAATATATACAGTAAAAACTCATTTACATTATAACAAAATGTGATATATATGAAATGCCCTGTTATAAAGAATTTTTTTTCCTATACTATTCAGCTAATTTCCTTTGTTTTTTATTGTTTTTGAAACCCTGATAAAACAACATTTTAGTTGGTTGGGATTCTCTTTTTTCCCCCTTTTTTTTTAGTTGTAACTTTTCCTGAAGAAGATTTTGATGTTTGAAATCTCTAAAAATCAATGCATGATGAAGGTAGATGAAATTGCACAAACATTTTTCAGTTATTTCTTACTTGACACCAAAGATTCCCTAATCTAACACGTTTATTGTGAGTTTCTGTGCTAGAAACGGCAATAGAAAAACATTGTTTAAAAATGCGATCTGATTTTTGCAGAATTTACGATCGGTCGGAAAAGTGCCACAAAAAGATTTTTTGGGTCTAAAGAGTGTACTGTATATATACATACACACGAGTGAAGCAAGTTGATTTTTTTCAGATGGTTCTTCAAAAAATGTATCAAAATCAGAAATAACATATCACTAAGTCTGTAGCTAGGGGGAGGGGGATGCACTGGGGCGTCGCACCCCCAATTTGACAATGTACAAACAAGGTCCACAAAAATTCCCTAAAGGTGCACAAAAGTAGTTTTTTGTTAAAATAATACACAAAATCTTCCTTTTCATTTTTTTCTGCTTTTCACTTTTTCAAAAAAAAACACAATTAATTTAGGGTCAACAAAAATGAAAATCTTTCCTCCAAAAGGTCCACTACCGAACCTCCTGCAAAAAATCCTGCCTACGTGACTCCCACAACCATCACTGCTATCTCTCTACAAAACCCACTAGGATAGAGAACTCAATCAAATTACTGGAATTCAACTTCATTGTTTGTTTAGCAAATTAGAGCTGGAGAGACAATTATCTTAGGGCGTGTGCCAATGAAATAAACAATTGTTATGTAAGAGATGTTCATCACACAAGTTTATTTGGACACTGCACTCCAGGGGGGACTACTTTGTACAAAAAAGGTTAATGGTGATGTGCCGCATATTCGGGTAGCAAAATCAGGCTCTCAGGTATTTCAATCTGTCCTGTTTCTTTGCAAAATATAGGACTTTAGTCGTGTTTATACTGAGCACCCACCAGAGTACACCTTTTCTACCCACCATTTCTTTGGGTGTTGTCGATTCGGATCACCGACAAACGCCACGTATCTACTCAACGCGAAAAGGTGGATGTCGTTTCAAAAATTGAGCCATGCCAGGGAAACCGGACGTGCTAAATGAATTGCGGTCACACGCCATTACTTTAGTTGGAATTTGTTAGCATATATGTTCAAGTTGTGTTTTACTTAAACATGTTAAATGTTAGCATGTATTGGACAGTATTCTTTTCAACAGAATAAATTGTAAAGAAATTCAGTGTAGATTTCGCGGGGTTGTAATGGTGCACTTCCGGTACACCCGGCAACCGACGTTCGCTTGTGTTTCTACTGCGAATTTTCCCCGAAGTGACCCTAAGACACACACCTCAAAAGGTGTACGTCTTCGGATGCTTTGTTTCCGTGTGACACACGGAAAATCGTTACCCGCTTGTGTTTCTACTGCGAATCTTCCCCGAAGTGATCCGAAGACACTCAGAGACACACGGCAACCCTTGCTCAGTAGAATCACGCTATTAGACTTCAAAATTTCCCACACTTTGCGTCAAATAGAGCAAATTAGCGCATTTCAGGGCCCAACATGAGGTTTTAGGGCAGGTAGGCAATTTAAGCAAATTTTAAAAGGACACCCAAGGCATTACATGTTAAAGGTGTATTCAGTTTATTAAGGCACATAGGCAAATGGTGGGGCACCCATGGCAAATTGCCATATTGCCTTACATTATTTTGGGCCCTGCATTTCTTCACAAAACTGTAGAAAATTAATGTCAAAATAGCGCAAATTTGGGTAAAAACATGCAATTTTTGAATAAATTTGACTCAAAATTTGTGGATCTGGTATATGGATGGGTTCCTCTCTCTTGATAATGGTATTTGGACGAGTGGCGTTTCAAATTTCGCAGAGGCACGTCCCTACCCAAACCAAATTTGAGTGCCCCCTGTTATATTGCACTGTTATCAGGAAATTAGCGCTCTCAGAAAAGAACACAAAATATCTTCATTTCTTGAGAGATTAAGTTAAAAGTCCACAGTATAGGTCCAGACAGTCTTCTTTTAAATTAGCTACCAAATATTTGGTGCAACAAATCTTTGTTAGCAATATCACCACATGAATTCTACAATAATATTAAATAACACAGGCATGGTGATGAAAAATCAGTCACCACACTTTTCTGAATGCCAAATCATCACCAAGCCTCCCTTATGAATATTCTGTTGCAATTAATGTAGCAACAAAGACTTAATTAGTGCTCCAAACATTTGGTTGTTCAAAAAAGTAATCTTGCCTAAATATTTTATTCTGATGACTATCATTTATGAAGTGTAGCAGTTGGAATCTTGCTATTTCTGAAAATTTATTTCGATCATAACTTGAAAACTAATAAAGTAAACTATATACAAAAGTATACATAATAAGAAAGAGAATTTCACAAGGAATCTATTTATAACATCAGATTCTTGATTTAAGAACTCAACTTTTTAATATATAACTCACCAAAAACAAGTTATTTTGCCAAAAAAATTTGGAACTTTTTGGTGCGTTTCTAAAAAGCGAGTTCTTATAATTGGAATTTGTTGCTATAAGTGGATTCCTTGTAAAATGTCCTTTGTAAAATTGTATACATTTATGTAGTTTACTTTATTAGTTTTCCAGTTATGTTAAAAACAATTTTGGGGGACACCTCTGGCTATACGCATGTACAACTCTGGTCTCAACATTTTTATGCGTTTCTTCTAGAAATAAGATGTCCTGGAATTTGCTTCAGGGACTTCCTAGGAGGACAAAGTGAAATGTACTTGTATTGTCAGTGATGGTAAACCATGTTTCTGATATCCAGTGTCAGTATCAGTGCATGTATGCAAACCCTGAGAAACAAGATTATTATCTGCTAACCTTCATTTTATCTTAATGACATTATTATAATCAGTTTACATTAAAAGATATACTTTGGTCATATTTACAAGTAGGGAGGCGTGAAGGGAACAGGTGCAGGTTTGTCGAAATCCCCCCCCACCCGGTAAATCCCCCCAGAATCTTTCACATATCATAAATAAAAATTAATACGACATATTTATAAGAGGATAGCCTCATCAGTGTCCACTAACGCACTGCTTTCCATGAGAATCCTCTGTCAGATAGTCAGATTTATTTGTCAGTAAAGTTTATAACTGGCAACCAATTGCACATACAGCGCCTGGACTGGGGTTCGAGCCCATGACAGTTCTGGGCTCATTGGTGCAAGTCGAATGTCCAGCTACAGCAAGCCACTGAGTAGGGCCTGCCTCAAACACTTTTGCGCTCATATATCCTCTGTCTATAGTCAGACTTTATTGCATCTTGTCATTTAGTTCCGATTCAAATCAACCGGGACGTGTCATATGTTTATCATGTAAATTATCCAACATTGAAAATTGCAGTCAGATCACAATGCGGCTTCGTAAGAAACCAGTGATTCAGGATCTATAAAATATGGTTGTGTTAAACAAATAATTGCTTCAACCATGCATTGTACCATACATCCGTATTCTTTAAAAATATAAGTGTACTCTTGTAAGGGAATACATTTGGTCATACGAGAAACTAAAATCATTGTCGTTCAAAGCCATCAAAAGTGATTCTGGTTGGCAAATTTGACAAGTGTTGATGAAAAAAATGTTTTTAATTGCAGCATCATGGTCAGACTCTTTGAAGTGTTTAACAACGTTTAATATCAAATGTTTAAATGTATATATCAGAATGATACTAACATTATGCTTTTGAGACTATAACTTAGTACTACTCGAAATGGAGGCCATCTGTTACTATATACACAGAGCAAATTTGCATGTAAATTGTAGTCAATTATTTGATGATTCTCTAGTGATGATTTTAGTGGTGTAACTAAATAGATTTGAGTGGGTCAACTGATAAACAGGAAATCAAATATTTGTCAACAAATTATTAACTTATTATTAATTGCTTCAAAATTTACTGGTCTATCAATCACACAAGAGAAATTTTCAGAACATCACATTGATAAAAATGTCATAAAATATGATTTTATCATAACTTTACCTTGCTCACAGCTTAGAGTGAAAAAACGGGGCTATCAATTTTAATATAACCAAAACTTATTTCAAAAGTTTGTAATAAATAACAAGCCAAAGTTGCTTTCCATTTACTTCTAATAGTGGTTTTCAGGGTTTGCTAGGTATAATGCGCTTGTCAGTTGTTTCCCGGTTGTGGATGTGGATATCCCCCTTTGGTGGGTACGTGTACAGGGTTATGGCATAGATTTTTAAAGACATGGTAGTGGCTCTATGTGATCGCTTGGGTTGAGTTGAGCTCTAGATCAAATTGGGGCTAGGACTTGATCTAGAATTTGTTGCATGAAAATGCCCTGTCCTGCGAGAAAGTCAGCAGAAAATGGTGGAGAATTTGTCAGCTAAAAGGGACTAAAATTTACACACAAGTGGTTCAAATTGAGAGAGAATTAATTTGCAATACATCATTCTTTGATGGTGGTGTGGTAATCCTGTGTTTCCTAAATACTAAATTTATACCTCAGATGGATTTACCAGATAAAAGATCAAACAAAGCTCCTGGAGATAATTTAAAACATATCAAAAAAGAAACAATTTCATCAAAAATAATTTGTTTGGCCATCACAAGTGTAGAAACAAGATTTTTATCAGTTTTCAAACTAGTGGGACGAATCTAGGCCAGTCCCTTTTAGGGTAACAAATTTTTCGGAGTGCCCCAGCAGTGCCCAGGTACCATGACTATAACATTCATGTAATTTTGTTATATCTACCTATAGTGATGATAAATGCTGTCATATAAAAGCAAACAATGGCTATACTGATGAAGATTGAAGAACTTCTCCCTTTCTGATCTTATACAATCATTCAAAAGCTATGCATATGCTCTTTGAATATTTACCATATTAGTCAAACAAATTTGCCACATGTTTAGAGCAACATTGGTAAATATACCAATATCCTGTTAAAATACCTAGCATACATTTTATTCTACATGAATTTTTTAGTTTTATCCTACATCCTATAGGCTTTAAACTTCAGGCAAAATTTAAAAACATATTTCTTGCCCCTTGCACTTCCTTTTTTGAAGATTTGTTAAAATTCTTTTTGCCTTGTAATATGTGATGACTCACCCCGAAAAAGGGGACTTTTTGACAGAACACTTTTCAAGAAACTGACAAAAATAGGCAGCAAAAAATAAAGAAAATAATAAGAATTTCCAGCAGATTTTCTGTTGTAAAATGTGATCACCTTGATCAATTTCAACAAGCAAGGTGTCATTTTTAAAGCTTAGAAAATGCTGTAACAGATGAAATTATAAAATTAAAATTGATATAATCTGCAAAGTCCCCCTTTCAGGGTAAGCCATCACATACTTCAAAATAACTTCAACAACTCATTCTATCCTCTTATACAGGAGTTCTGTTGTTGATTTGTATTGAACCCACAATTGATTTCAAATCAGCACATCACACAAGGCTCAGTATTCATGGAAGTGCGTTTACACAGAGCACATTTTAAGTCGGCGCACTATTCGATGCGTGTCAAGAACTTTAAGTTGGTTCAAATTTGGAACAATTGAAATGAATAAGCAATAGCCTAGGCATTAAAAAAACTATCATCCTGCTTCAGATTCTGCAAATTATTTTAGTTTTCATAAAGATTCTCATTGTAGTGTTGTTCATCATAAATCAATAACTCTGATTGATAAAAATATGATGTGTTGGCATATTTTTATCACACTCAAGTGGTTATAAAAACATAGTGGGCAGTGGGGTTACACCCCATCCTTTTTATTTTACCCCACCCTTTTTATTAAGACACCCTTGATCAGTGGCGTAGCTAGAGGGGGGGCCGGGGGGGCCGTGGCCCCCCCATTAATGACTGTTTTGTCGGTTAAAAAAAGCGCCCGTCGGTAAAGTTGAGCCGACCGGCCGCAGGCCGGGCGGCGATACAGCACTCAATACAATTCTGTCGGTTCATCTTCATGTTGTGGCCCCCCCAGTTTCGAAAACCTGGCTACGCCACTGCCTTTGATACTGAAAAGTCAGGACCCACACCCTTTTAGCAATTTATGTTTCTTACATCAAATTATGTTGCCATAGTAATGCTGTAGACTGACACCCAAAAGCATTATATCACCTCATTTATTTTCAGCTTGAGGATATTCATATTTTTTCCATTTTTTTGTATAAAATATAGTTGCACAACTATAAAGTTTGCTTCCACCTTTTATGTGAACTCCCATCCTTTTACAATTTTTCAAGATTTCAAACCCCCACCCTTTAAATACTGTGGACTGCCCACTATGAAAAGCTACTCATGTAATAAAAATATACGGACGCATGGGTGCATTGTTGTTGATTTATGATGAATAACTCTATAGCATGTTTGAATAACAAATTTTTCATGCATATTTTATTCAAAAGGCAACCTTATTCTACAAGCTTCTACAGCAATTGTAATTGGGCTTGCAGAAACAAAGAGAGAAGGACAAGGAATTGAAGAGTTACAGGGAGGAATATTGTTATATAACCATGGGAAGACAGAGGCCAACAAAAATACCAAAGGAATTGGATTTCTAATATATCCAAGAATAACAGACTATACTATGTCAAAGAAATAAAAATCTATTCAAATAGAGTAGCAGCACTGAGCATTCAACATTCAGGCAGTGAATGTATTATTTAAGTATATATGCACCTACCAGTGACTATGAAGACGAAGCTATAGAAGCTTTTTATGCGGATGTGAATATGGCCATGGAGGGAAAAAATCCAACTACACTCTTGTTATGGGTGATTTTAATGCCAACCAAAAGAAGAGACCATCCTTGGAAAATTTGGATATGGACAGAGAAATAAAAGGGGTGAAGTACTACTGGAATTTGCAGCCCAACACAAATTGATAATATTTAGCAAACACATTATTCCAGAAAAACAAAAGAGGTATCATCAAAGATTGAAGTCATCACAAAAGTGGACATCGGAAGTGATCAAAGAATGGTGAGGGCTAAAGTGCACATAAACAAGAAACTTGCCGGACTCAAATTTATAAAGAAAAGGAAAAATAGCAGTATTAACATCTTGAAACTAAGAGAGAAAAGCCAATATTTCCAGTTAGAGCTTAAGAATCGCTTTAGATGCCTCGATGTTGAAGAATAAGGGGATAGACCAACACAAATTGAAAATAGCAAACACATTATTCCAGATAAACAAAAGAGGTATTCTAACGATGATCTATCAGGGTAGTTTTCAGGTAAAGCTTGACAGTTTAAAACTTGTCCGACGGCGAAAACCCGTTTAAATCTACCAATTGAAAAGAGGTATCATCAAAGACTGAAGTCATTACGAAAGTGGACATCGGAAGTGATTACAGAATGGTGAGGGCTAAAGTGCACATAAACAAGAAAATTGACTCAAATTTATAAAGAAAGGAGAAAATAGCAGAATTAACATCTTGAAACTAAGAGAGAAAAGCCAAGATTTCCAGTTAGAGCTTAAGAATCGCTTTATGGTGCATTCAGAGTCCAGGGATTTCATCACTGCGACATCGCTCGATACGCAGTCTTTACACATGCTACAAGAAGTGCGCTTTAAAATTTCAAGACTGCTTATCGAGCGATGTTGCTGCGATGAAATCGCTGCAGTTTTAATGCACCAGTAGATGCCTCAATGTTGAAGATGAGGGGATAGATGAAAGTAATAAAATCATCTCAGAAACAGTGATGGAGGTGGCAGCAGAAATTGCTACACCAGGCCAGGAAATGAAGGTGACCACCAAGGACAAAGTGATTAAAGACTTGGACAGGAGAAGAAAAGAGCTAAGGGAAATACAGAACAAAACTAGGATTCAAAAGGTTGTATGCTGAGCTTGTAAAGACCGTCCGGAAAAAGAAGAGGAATAGAAGAAAGAGAAAGGAAAAGATAGAATCTATCCTTAGAAGTGGAAGAGGGGCACAGCATACAGTGTATGAACAAGTTGAATCGCAGGAAAACTAGAATGCACCAGATGAAACAAAAAGATGGCACAATAACAAATGATAGACAAGAAATTCTAAATGTTTGTTCTGACTTCTATCAAGAACTCAACAGTTCAAAAAGCAATGAGACTAAGACAAAGATAGTGTCACCGGATCAGTCAGCCCTACCTGAAATAAAAGTGATAACTTGAGAGGTAGAAGTAGTGACTAAAGAGATGAAAGATAACAAAGCACCAGGAACAGATGACATTACAACAGACATCATAAAGATTAATGGTAGTGAAACAACCAGAGTGCTCACCAAATTTTACAACAAAATACTAGAGGAAAGGAAAAGTCCGTTATGTCGTTGGTAGGAGGCCAAAGTGATCCTCCTGTTTAAAAAAGGTGATAAGACGGACATAAAAAAAACTACAGACCAATCAGCCTATTATCCCATGTTTACAAAATCTTTACCAGGATAATACAAAATCCTATCAAAAGCCTACTTGATGAAAATCAACCAAGAGAACAGGCAGGCTTCAGAAGTGAATTCTCAACAATCAACCACCGACATGCCTTAAACCAAGCAATTGAAAAGGCAAATTAATTCAATCGAAAGCTGTGTGTGGGTTATATTGATTATGAAAAGGCATATGATTCTGGGGAACACAAAGACCTTTTCACAGCACTTCGCAAAGTTGGCATAAGTGAGGTATATGTTCAATTATTGGAAGACATCTACACAAATGAATCAGCAAAAATACACATCGAAAACAGTGATTCGAAAATGATGTCTCAAATACCATCAGGATTGAGAGAGGGGTGCGACAGGGAGACACCATGTCACCAAAGATATTTACCACGGCTATGAAAGCTTTATTCAGAAACCTAGACCTAGATGAAAGAGGGTTGGAAGTGAATGGCGAGAAAATAATGGACCTGCGCTTTGCAGATGACATAGCGCTAATCACTTCATTCACTTAAAAATCCATGAGGGAAAGACAAAATATATGACCAACTTTCAGTCAGATGAAATCATAACAGTAGAATATGATGTAATAGAAGAGGCAGACAGGTACAAGTACCTGTGTCAAACAGTGATGTTAGATGAACATACCAGAGAGGAAGTTAAGCTCAGAATAAAGGCCCGGTGGAGTTGTTTTGGACGATACAAGGACATTCTGTGTGACCAGAAATTACCTATGTCAATTAGGAGGAGAATGTTTGATCAGTGTATCATCCCAACAATGACATATGGGGCTGAAACATGGACAAAAACAAAACAGTTAGAACAGTAACTCATTGTCACCAAAGAGCCACATGTGGAAAGGAGAATGCTAAATATTACAATCCTGGATAAAATCAGAAACACTGAAATCAGAAAGCAAACACACAAGTTAAAGACATCATCCTCAAACTCAAAGAAGCTAAATGACGATAAGCGGACAAAGCGTATGACAGAGTGGCAACCTAGAAAGGGGAAGAGAGGCAGAGGCAGACAGAAACGAAGGTGGAAGGATGACATCACATCATATGCAGGAAATACATGGACCAGACTGGCATGGGACAGAAAACAGTGGAAAAATCATGAAGAGGGCTACGTCCAGCAGTGGATGAACACAGCCTGGTGAGAAGCCGAGAAGGGTTTATAAAAAAGATTAGTCCTGACACCAGGTGTAACTTCCAGGAATTTATGCTAATCTTTGTTGGGGAAACGAAACAGTCGTCAGATGGAAACTAGAATACGCGGTTCTCGGGCCGCGCGGTTCTCGACACAGAGTGTCGATCAAGATGCCTCCGCATTCCACCTTTGTAATCGGACGAAGTTGAGAATTTGACCTTTCTTTAGAACTATGACCCAAACCTTTGAAATCGGACAAAGTTGAAAATCT
>JXSR01S031351.1:2539-13251 GCA_000969725.1 Ophiothrix spiculata
AATTACTGAAAGTCGATACATGAAAACATGGATTTTTGGTCAAAATTATATGTTGTCTGAACATTGGTCACTTCCTGCCGCCATATTTTGTAGTGGAATGCAATACCTTGAGTAACTGTTTAGATTTTGCTCTCTTTTGTGGGAAGATTGGAACAGAAACGTTGTGTTTAAATTGTTTATCACTTATGAAATAAATTTAATATATTTGTTTACATTCAATTTTCAGTCACTATATTTACTTATTTTTTTATATGTTTATTTATTTTCATTTACTTAATTCATTTTTCTATAAACAAAATCTCTTTATGCGATCCATTTTCTTAATTATTCATAATTTATTCATACTTTTGTTTTCTATTTATTCGCACCCCAGCTCCCATCTTCTTTCGAGATACAGTAGGGGACAGGGACATACAAAAGTAGCCTATTTCAGGCTACTTTTTAAGGTCACTGAGGTTCGAGTGGTCCCATAGTCCCTATAAAAATAATCCTACCACCAATCCAGATGCAATTTTCTGCTAGGCAAATATATATCTGATTAAAAACAACAGGAATAAATAGATAAAAATTGAGGAATAAATAAATATATGTTATATATTTAATTAGTGTTTAAAATTCCACTCACAAATTAAATAAACAAGCAGAAATATAGAAAGGCATAAAACAGCTGTGCACATAATTTCAGCTCATAAATGAATGCATGAGCAGATCCATATCAAACAATATTTTAATTACAACTCGCAATTCATCAAGAAGAAAATTGCCAAGTACATTATTTTCTCTCCCCCGACTTCGTCCCAACTAGCTCTAACCAATGCTCTAAATATTCATCTGGATACAATTTTCAGACTCTTTGAGCCACAATGCCTTTTATTTTGGTCTAATGTCCGATATAGCAAAATTGCATTTTATATTGACAGACCATGCATATAATTTCTTCAAGCATACAAGTATGACCCACAATCTTTGATTAAGGCCTGCATTGCTTGGTATTCACGATAAAATCCATAGAATGACATCATTCTTTAAAATATATGTGAAGAGTTAAAAAAAAAACCGACCGACCGACCCAAAATTTCAATTTTTCCACTGGAGGGCAAACAAACAATTGATTTTTTTTGTGGCCCTATGCATATATTTCTTAAGCATGGAAATATTGGATTAAACCCAAGTGAAAATGACAAGCAGTTTTATTAATGGAGAAACTATACTTAAAATTTTAGCGAATCAAAAATAGTATCTTCTTGCTTAAGGCAAAATTAGGCCTTCAACGGTCATTACAAAATTATATCGTTGTTTCAGATCTTGCGATGCAATGTGAAAGCATTTCATAAATCGGGCACCCTGGTCTGATTGCTTCAAAACTTATGATAGCAGATCCTGAAAAAATCTTCTTGGAAATAAGTTCCTAAATAAATACGCCTCTTTTGAATACGAGATTCGAACAGAGGACCTCTAACACCCTGATCCAATACTAAACAATACCAAGCCATCAGGTGGGTGCTGCTGCATGGCAGTAATTCCATGCATATCTCCTGTTTGGACTTACACAATTTGCTTGATTTTATGAAGTAGTTACTTTTTGTACTAAAACAAGGTCTATTTTGGTTATTGGGAAAACTTTTTAAGGCACATACACAAATAATTAGGTGGTATCATAAAGATATTACTACAGTAGAAACTCATTATAACGAAATCTGATATAAGAAAAGCCCTGTTATAAAGTAGTAATTTTCTTGTGCCATTTTACTAATTTCTTTTGTTTTTTATTGTTTTAAAAACCCTGATATAACGAAATTTTTAATATAAAGAAGTAATTTGTCAGTCCCCAGCAACTTCGTTATAATGAGTTTCTACTGTACGTGTATTTGCAAATATATTGCTTTGGATTGGATGTACTTTTAACTTAGATGGAATTTGCTCAAAATATATCATTGTGAGCCTTTCAAAAAACAAAAATCTTAAAAAATTGGCATCAGTCAAAAGGATTATTGATAAAAATAAAACACAATGTTATTACTTATATTGCTTTTTAATAAGCATACTTAAGGTAATTTAAGTGACTTGATTGGATAGAATTCAAAGTTGCGTAAAGTAATTATCACACTGTCACGCTTAATTCACGACACTGCTAATAACGACATTAAGTACATTGTTCTCGCATCATGTATTTTTTTCGTGGTACAATTACATCTACATCAATCCATGTTCTTGTCTGGTCTGTTGGCATGCCAACCAGAAACGATAAGCATCAAATATATATTGAATATAAATATATACAGGCCAACGGTAAACAATTTCAAAGCTGTATACCTTCCAAGCGGCTAGTTGTCAATGCTTGTTTATAAATAATTGATAAGGTTTACACAATTATATCATACACTCTCTCCAGTAAAGGTTAGTCCAATCTTATTCTATATTTGCTTCCCAAAGGGAACGAGTAAAAACGTAAACATAGTGAAAAATTGATGCGTTTGTCTGTTAGCTTTACCAGGTTGGTGATAATTTGAAAAGAAATAAAAGCTTTTATCTTTCATAATAGCCAACTCAATTGTTACACACTGAATAGATAGAATGATACAACTAAATCCGGGCAAAACTATTTTTTGTATCATTTAGGAATAAAAGTTGTAATTACCTTTTTTCTCTTCAAAATTTGTTAATCAATCTCAAATTCAAAATCTTAATATTCACACCCCACAACATATTTGCAAGAACAATAGAGTGAAGGCTCTTCAGATACATTTAGTTCCTTGTTTCCATTTTTATTTATACAAGTACATTGTAAATTGTATATAATTTATTTATTCATATTGTAACAATCATTAAGAATTATATCCTTATCTCATCAGAAAAGACATTCCACTTGAGACACATGTCCAAATAAATGTTTTACCACAGTGAAATAATAAAATAAATGGAAAGCTACATTTAAAACTTGTACAACTTTTTGAAGCCAAGTTAAGGTAATTCGATTAATATAACCCTTGTTTTTCTGGATGGCACAAACCAATAAGGGATATCACTACCAAGTCCAGTGATTTAGAAAGCCACTTTACTACCTACCCCGAAAAAAAAGGGGTGAGATCAGTGGACTATCTAGAACTCTGGGTTTTCTAGTAGTCAGTGGATGGATTATAATGCGATGTTGGCTTTGTATTGCAAAAAGTATCAGTGAAAATATGAAGTTCCTATGGATCGGACAAAGTTGAGTTGGGAAAGAGTGGCCAAGATGGTGTTTTACTAGTGTTTCAGGAACAAACATGCTTTTGCAAAGACTTGGGAGCTCCTGTGGCTTATGGACCAACCTGAATAAACAAACACACAACAAGCAAAATAAAAAAAATATGTCAAGTGAGATTGCACAAATTAGACTATTTGCTAACACAAGTCGATTTTTTTAAATTTCTGCGTTTTATTATGATAACCACAACGTACATGCATGACCTAGTACCCGGATTATTAACACAAAGCCTGACAGCCTGGTCACATAAGCCGCAGGATGCCGCAACGCCGGTATGACATCGGTGAATGCTTGCGATGCCCGGTCGGACGCCAGTGGTTATGGGACCATATCTGAAGACATCGTATACTGCCGCAAGGTTTAAACGCGGAATTAAATTGTTGTGGCAGGCTTCCGGCGTCTCTAAGGCTCACGGACACCATCCGACCGGTGTCCGATTAGCGTCCGCTGAATTGACGCCGTAAACACATCGTAAAATTGCCGCAAGGTTATGTGACCAGGGTTTGAGACTACACTTGCATGACACACAACAAGAAGTCTCTGGTTCAAGTCTTAGGCTGGGCTGGGTGTACGCATTTTTCGGAAGTATTTTAAGAGTTTTAAGCTTAACTATGTTTTTGACTCTTTAAATGGCAAACTTGTAGACCAAACATATTATTCAATTTAAATCAATTTCAGCAAAATGTTGGCAAAATACTATTGACAATGAACTATTTAGAGTGGTTAATGTTTACTCAACATGATTTGCCAAGCTTTATAAGCTTTTACCTTTATTGAATGCTCATTTTTACCGACTTGAACATGCAATTATCATATCAGATACATATGCGTATTCAATGAGCATCTCGCTTTTTGCCCCTTCCTATAATGAAACACATAGGATTTCCCCACAACATTCCCCATCTGTGTTAATTCAATTTTAATGTTTAAAACATACACTATCTCACATGCTAGATCGCAAGACCAACATCCTGTTGTCTAATTTCAATTACATTTTCTGGGAAAGTTATGAGAGTCAAAATAAAGTAAAGAAATACACAAGTAGCACAATAAGGAGATTTCCAGCACTAAATCTACATCACACAAGGTCAAGGTTCCTTCTACATAGCTCTGCTTTCCATCTCATTCTTACAGTTACCTTTGGGAAATCCCCCATCCTTGCTCATCTTGCAAGAATTCCTTCCGTTGAGAGAGAAAGAAATCAGAATGACAATATTGCCAGCATTCCTTTCATTGTATCACAAATTACAAAACTTCTCAAAGATGAAGGTCAAAATGTTGCCAGCATTCTCATACAACACAACGTGCTTGCACATCCTCGTGATTATTTTGATACAAAGTGTTTTCCTGTTCAGAATTGCAATGTTTGTTGAGATACTATATTATCTCGCTGTTTGTAATGACATTGCCCCTGTATCACTTATTCCTGCAACAAAACTGTTTTGTATTCACCCATCATCTTTTACAATCTTGTTTACATTTCTTCCAATTATCTGACTAAATCAGACTCAATCGACTTTATTCATTTTTTTCACAAAGGACGTCCATAATCAATTTCCTATTTGGATTGGGGACAACTGCATTGAAACAACAAGCTTGCTTTGCATTTCATCAACTTCTTGCTTTCAGGCATGGCGCTTCCATTTCCAACACCCATTAGGATCCCTCCCTCCCTCCCTCCTATTTATGGACACTCCAGGAAACAATATCATTGAAAACTTCTGCCTAAAAGCAGAAACCTGTCAAATAGTCAAACATTTTGTCAAAAGGAATCATGTTTGCATCTTTTTGAAATAGTAAAACTTGATGCAAATTTAAGATTCTCATCTAGTGTAAAAAATTGGACCTTCAAATATTTGCATCCTAGTCAAACCACAAGTGAGTGAATAACTATATCATTCAGGAGTTGTCACACTATTTTTGGTAGGCTGAGGGAAAGTGAGGGGTAGCTGGAGTAGCCTTTATCAAGTTGACCGTTTCCAACCTGTTGTCTAATTTCAATTACATTTTCTTGGAAAGATACAAGCATCAAAATAAAGTAAAGAAATACACAAGGAGCACAATAACGAGATTTCCAGCACTCTATCTACATCACACAAGGTCAAGGTGCCTTCTGCATAGCTCTGCTTTCCATCTCATTCTTACAGTTACCTTTGGGAAATCCCCATCATCAAAACCTCCCATCTTACCAGGCTTCCTTCCGTTGAAAAAGATATCAAAAAGACAATATTGCTAGCATTCCTTTCATTGTATCACAATCCTAATTTACAAAACTTTTCAAAGATGAGGGTCAAAATGTTGCCAGCATTCTCATACAACACAACGTGCTTGCACATCTTTGTGATTATTTTGATACAAAGTGTTTTCCTGTTCAGAATTGCAATATTTGTTGAGATACTCTATTATCTCGCTGTTTGTAATGACATTGCCCCTGTATCACTTATTTCAGCGACAAAACTGTTTTGTATTCACCCATCATCTTTTTCAATCTTGTTTACATTTCTTCCAATTATCTGACTAAATCAGACTCAATCGACTTTATTCATTTTTTTTCACAAAGGACATCCACAATCAATTTCCTATTTGGATTGGGGACAACTGCATTGAAACAACAAGCTTGCTTTGCATTTCATCAACTTCTTGCTTTCAGGCATGGCGCTTCCATTTCCAACACCCATTAGGATCCCTCCCTCCCTCCTATTTATGGACACTCCAGGAAACAATATCATTGAAAACTTCTGCCTAAAAGCAGAAACCTGTCAAATAGTCAAACGTTTTGATTTTGTCAAAAGGAATCATGTTTGCATCTTTTTGAAACAGTTGATAAACTTGATGCAAATTTCCAGATTGGGACCTTCAAATATTTGCATACTAGTCAAATGAATGAATAGTTTATCCTTCAGGAGTTGTCACACTATTTTTAGTAGGGCGGAGGGAAAGTGAGGGGTGGCTGAAGTAGCCCTTATCAAGTTTACCATTTCTCAATCGTGACAGCCATTTTTTCGAGCAAAAAAATCATCACTAAATCGCAGCTGCCAAAATAGCAAATTCTTGCAAGTATTTCAAATTTTGGCATCAACAAAAAGAAGTACACCATAGGAGGAAAACAAATGAGATGATTTGAAAGTCAATGCCTGAAATAAGCTCCCTTTTTTTAATGTTTTACTCATTATGCCTGTTGTCAAGTTGTATTCTGCGCTGTATGTGATTATTTGTTACCGCGATCACCAAATCAAGTTTTTGTCGCTGGGGAAAATTGACCCGTCATCACAATCGTCATGCGCTTTTTGCCATAGAGGACCAAAAATATGTATGATGACCATCACAGAAAGGTAGATCATTCTAAAAAATAACCACCTAAATTAAAGCAATCACTCTTTCAACAACTTTGCCTCCCATCTGGTCAAAAATTGTCCATTTTCCCAATACATCACAACTAGCCACCAGGACAAGACAAAGTCATATCACTTATCCAAGTTATGGAAGCTTGCATCAACACTCCAAACACTCACAGTTTCAACTTTCGTCTGGCCTCGCACAGATGAAGTGTGATTTTTCCAGATTTTTTTTCTGTCTTCCTTAACAGCATACACTTGACTTTCGTGTGTTGTAATACTACCGACACATTAACGATTGGCCGATGAATGGCAAAGGAATGTTGCCTGGCCAGATTTGAATACAAAATGGACAACAATTTGTATCGGTTTTCACTGAAAATTTTATTAAACGCTTATTTTCTGCAAACAACAATTTTGAAATTGTGTACTGGTCATCGTTAATTTCCCGTCGTGTTGCAATATGATTTCAAATTGTCATTCCAAGTCATGCCTCTTGTCCACCTACTGCATGACTCAGACCGGCGTTAGCTTTATTTACGATAATCAACGCCAAGTTGATGCCCAAAATATCATCAAATCAAGCGTTACTTTTTGATTTATCAAATCTCTTTTCTTTGGTTGCCTGATTCCTTCTTAATCAAATATTAAAATTTTGATTAGAATCAAAATTGTCAAGTACAATAACATCAAAATATACAAAATAATGCATTATATGATGCCTTTATCCTCTTATATGCAAGGGTATTATTTCACCTCTCCCTCTCCATAAATATTTGACTGTCATTACCTAGCTGCTAAGTTAGTAATAACTGGCAAAAGAGACCAATGTCCACTACAACGTGGACAGTTAAATAAATATTAAATGGCCGCCAATGTCATTGCCTGATGCGCCATTTATCTCTCAAGGTTCTTCCACTCAGTCTTGAGAGATTACATAAACCATATCATATCCAGGTATATGTATGCACCCGGAGTCTATCTCTCGGGCGAAAATATCGAAAAGAAAGATAAGACGCAATTGTTCCAGCACAACTTATTTATCAACCAATCAGATATTAAGATCAACATTTCAATATTGGATATTGTTTTGTTAGGCAGGTGGCCATAAAGACCTCTTAATAGGACAGGAAAACAGACATTGGCTTTGGCAGCCATTTCTCCATCTTGCAATAATACAATGTAACAGTTTCTCGGCAGCACTGTCAACAATCCCCGTAATATATCCCCATTGTGTGTTTATGTGCCACTGGCAGTCTACCTCTTTGTGCTTAAGTTATGAGTTTTGATACTGGATAGGTTTGGCTGATTTAATTTCCTCCATTCCGATTCATATTCGCCATAAACCGATCTGCCTCAGCTATGAATTATATCTATGTTTGCGTCTAAACAATATCTCTGGGCTGTGATACCTTGAAAAAAGATTCCCGGCAAGAGAAATGATAGATCTATATACAAATTAATTTAGCCTGAAATCTGCCCTGCACGTCCGTCATTTTTCTTCTTACTTACGGCTCATATAATATCAAGATGCAATGGCTTCTATGTTTGCCAGGATGAAGTTTTTACATCAACAAATTTAAAGAATTGCTTTCATGTTTTGACTAATACACTATAACGTAGAATCAAATTTTATCTGTTGAAATATTGATTTTGATACAACAAAAATATGAATCAATTAAGGATGAATTGCATCATATCACTATAACATGCAAGTGACATTTGTATACTAGGCATTTTATGACATTTTACATCGACTAAAATCTCCAATAATTTGTTCATATTTCTTTATCCGTGTAACTCAACTTGTTTCAATACACAAAATACTCCTAATAAAATCTGCACCATACTCATTTACTGGATGCAGTTTCAATGAAATTTGAATTTAGAAATGATCAGCAATGTTCATATAATACACATTGAAACGTATACACTAGCATGATTCTAGTAAAAGTAAACTAAAGCTACATTCAGATGGTATGATAAGACAAACAACGCCAAAGTTTTATGGAATATCTCATCGCTTTTTATAAAAGAAGTCTGCAACTGCGCATTGTGCAACATATACCACTAAGACATATTTTGCCCTCAAATACTGGGTCCTCTAATCTTTGAAATAAATGTCTCTTTATGCTTTCTGGTAAGTGATCAAATCTGGTCCAATCATCCTATATTACCTGATAACCTAATTATGTGTTTATTTTAAATTGATGCTTAAAAAATACAATAACAAGATTTAAAAAGTTTTTCTAAGGGAGTATGAGAGAGGAATTTGTAATTTTTTATTTATAACAATTGGTAGAATGTACATACCACTATAGTGCATATTCAAGGGGGTTTCAAAGTTCGAAAAACAGAATATTGGAAATAATCTTTGGTTTTAACCTTCAAATACCCTAACGGATAGACAACCAATTTCTCGTACATTGGATTGGCTGGGAAACGAACTCACACCACAGAGGTGAAAGGCAAGGGAACAACCACTCACTAATCCATCCCCATAATAAAAAAGCAGTCTCCAGGGGAAGAAAGATGGGGAGAAAGAAGAAAATGTGCTCTGCATACCAATGAATATTCTCAGGCTTTTGAAACCTCTCGGATGATAAAGAGGATTCAGTGGTGTTACAGTATTGGAGGATTTTTTTGTGAGGATATGTTTATTTGCAATTATAAGTTGTATACAAATTACTAAATAATAACACAAATTATTTAAACTACTGATTTGAATTTAGGCTTAGGAACCAAACAGGACTTGTGCATGAAGTTTCTTTAAAAAAATAAATAAAATAAAGCAACACATAACATATGAAAGCAGAATGTCTATAAGAAATTAAAATAAAGAAGAGAAAAACATTTCATGAAATAGATAAGACAGTTTGCATATCATATATCACGTCCCTATTCCAAATGCATGATTTTGATCAAAAAGTAAAAAGAAAACTGTCCCGAGACAATTTGTGCTTCTCTCGCAGGAAGCAAACATACTGCATTGGTGTGCTCTCCTGGGACTCAAAATCAATTTGGTCACATCTGATATCTACCTATGTATTTGTCCTCATGTTCCATAATGCTATCAAGTCTAAATCAGAAATTAGTAAATTGAATTTAAAATATGAAAAAAATATAGAGAGAGATGTGAAACAACAACGTTGATATCTTGATTTTCATTACTGTTTCAAAGTCACTGAGTGCCTTAATGTGGTATGTTTATCGTTTCAAAAGAAATGCATTTCTGCTTCAAGAATCATATTTCAGATTAGTGTGCGATTGCACATAGTTGAATGACAGATAAGGCCTACCATTCCATTTCAAAAAAATATAAATTCTGGATATTTTTTGATATACAATGTAATATTATTTTCTTCCCAGTTGATTCGTTTCAATTCATTTTCAAAAAGACATCATCAGCTGTATCTTGATTTACTCATATTGTGTCAACTTGTCTACCAGAATTATTACATTTTTCACATTGAGTTTACGTCAAGGAATTTTTATAGGGGAACCGTTATTCTCCGCCATCTTGTGTCGCCCATGGAGCAGAGTTATTGTACCTCAGGACATATTCGGAATGTGGCCCAATATCAAGGCAGATCGCGTAAATCTTCCCTTAACGCATATACAGCGTGTGCATTTTGTTTCACGCGCAAACTGTGTCTGCGTTTCAAGTAACGTGCATTGCGACTTGCTCTGCTTAAAGTACACTAATTTTCCCGCTAATTCGTTGCAAAGACTCTCGAAGTGTGTCACGCAAAGCTTCCTGACTTTTGTACATCATGAAATGCTCTGTAATAGCATCAACCACCAGAAGACACAAGCCTGTTTGCTAAGACTTTTGCTCATTTACACATTGCACTGTAATAGCATCAACCACCAGAAGCCACCAGCCTGTTCGCTGACTTTTGCACATTGATCTATAACAGCATCAACCACCAGAAGCCACAAGCTTGTTTGCTACTGACTTTTGCTCATAACACATTGCTCTGTAACAACATCAACCACCAGAAGCCACAAGCCTGTTTGCTACCAACTTTTGCACATAACACATTGCTCTGTAACAGCATCAACCACCAGAAGCCACAAGCCTGTTTGCTACCGACTTTTGCTCATAACACATTGCTCCGTAACAGCATCAA
>JXSR01S031351.1:13301-23305 GCA_000969725.1 Ophiothrix spiculata
TGATTCGTTTCAATTCATTTTCAAAAAGACATCAGCTGTATTTTGATTTACACATATTGTGTCAACTTGTCTACCAGAATGATTACATTCTTCACATTGAGTTTATGTCAAGGAATTTTTATAGGGGAACCAGTATTCTCCGCCATCTTGTGTCGCCAATGGAGCAGAGTTATAGGGGAACCAGTATTCTACGCCATCTTGTGTCGCCAATGGAGCAGAGTTATTGTACCTCCGGATATATTCGGAATTTGGCCCGATATCCAGGCAGATTGCGTAAATCTTCCCTTGACGGATATATAGCATGTGCATTTTGTTTCACGCGCAAACCATGTCTGCGATTCAAGTAGCGTGCATTGCGACTTGCTCTGATTAAAAAAGTATGTCAATTTTCCCGCTAATCCGTTGCAAAGACTCTCAAAGTGTGGCACGCAGAGCCGTAAAATGCCAGAGGTACAATAACTCACCCTCCGTGAGTAACAATCCAAGATGGCTACCGTCCCATAGGATTTACATAGCGGTGAAATCAAAAGTACCGGTTCCCCTTTTTAAATTCCTTGGTTTATGCACACAACAGCTGGAGAGACTCTTCTGAACTCTCAGATGTCATATCAATTCAGGGCAACTCATTGCTCTAAAACTACAGCTTGAAGCCTTAACTTCACACTTTTGGACACTCTAGAACATCATCAACCTCCAGAAGTCACAAGCCTGTCTGCAATTGACTTAAGGTCAGATTCCTTTATCCGTTTGGGGTGCAGTTGTTGTGCGTTTTGCACTGTAAGGCTACTGGTAGTCGTATTAACATGATCGAATGGAGCTGAATGGTATCAGGTTGAAGCTTTAAATTTTACAACTACCAATACCCTTACAGCGCAAAACGCACCGTAACTGCACTGCAAACGGATAAAAGGAATCGGACCTTAATCTGAACATCAAACATTTCTCTTGATGCTAGTGTCATATAACAAGCTGCAGACCAATGTCTGGAAGTTGGAAAGAAGCTGCAAGGCGGAAATGTCGGAATGACATTGGTGAATGCTTGTGTTGCGCAGGCGGTCATCGGTCGGCCCCGGTTGTTATATGACCATAACTTAATATATCTTTATTACATTGATAACTAGCCACAAGGTTTGAACTCCGAGTTAAATCCTCGCAGCATGTTTCCGGCGTATCTCCAGCTCACAAACACCACCTTGTCTCTATTATATAGACACTAATGTCATGCGGTCTCCATTAGGATTCTACTGAATTTCAATACTGTATGATGCCGTAAACACATAGTAAACCCCTTTACAAGGTTATGGGACCAAGGTATCACGGGACCAAGGTATCACAGTACCAAACACCACCAGAAGCTTCCTGACTTTTGTACATCATGAAATGCTCTGTAATAGCATCAACCACCAGAAGGCACAAGCCTGTTTGCTAAGACTTTTGCTCTTTACACATTGCTCTGTAATAGCATCAACCACCAGAAGCCACCAGCCTGTTTGCTGCTGACTTTTGCACATTGATCTTTAACAGCATCAACCACCAGAAGCCACAAGCCTGTTTGCTACCGACTTGCACATTACACATTTTTTTGTAACAGCATCAACCAACAGAAGCCACAAGCCTATTTGCTGCTGACTTTTGCCCAACACACATTGCTCTATAACAGCATCAACCATCAGAAGCCACAAGCCTATTTGCTGCTGACTTTTGCCCAACACACATTGCTCTATAACAGCATCAACCAACAGAAGCCACAAGCCTATTTGCTGCTGACTTTTGCCCAACACACATTGCTCTATAACAGCATCAACCACCAGAAGCCACAAGCCTATTTGCTGCTGACTTTTGCCCAACACACATTGCTCTATAACAGCATCAACCACCAGAAGCCACAAGCCTATTTGCTGCTGACTTTCGCCCAACACACATTGCTCTATAACAGCATCAACCAACAAAAGCCACAAGCCTATTTGCTGCTGACTTTCGCCCAACACACATTGCTCTATAACAGCATCAACCAACAGAAGCCACAAGCCTATTTCCTGCTGACTTTTGCCCAACACACATTGCTCTATAACAGCATCAACCAACAGAAGCCACAAGCCTGTTTGCTGCTGACTTTTGCCCAACACACATTGCTCTATAACAGCATCAACCAACAGAAGCCACAAGCCTATTTGCTGCTTACGTTTGCTCTTTTCACATTGCTCTATCAGTTTACTTGTTTTCCTGACTGATCAACAATCTACAGAATACCTAAACATGATTTTGATAGTATCTTACTTGCCTACTGTTAAGATTATATAATTCTAAATATTTTCCAATATTGAAGTTCTCTGGGTACCGAAAACAAGCAATATATATATGCCTACTTATGTCTAAAGTAATGGAAATTAAATTTTTTTGGTAAAACAAGGTGCCAAAACAAAAAGATTCAACCAAAAATAAATCAATAGCTGCCATTTTAACATACGGATTCAGATTCTAAATTTAGTTAATGGTTCAAACCATATATAGAACAAAGGATACCAAATCTGTGTTCAAAATATTTTCTTTAACTGTATCCATGGTCATCTGATGTCTACGATCAGGGTTTGCAACTACTTCCAAACATAAACATCATCCATATTTCTGTTGATTATCACTTTTATAGCACATGGTGGACCTATCTCCCCGCTAAAGAATCCAACATAAATGCCACGGGCCAATCACCATCACGTCTTGTTGTTTTTCAAAAAGATACACAAACCAGAAACTCAAGCATTATTTTTCTCTTCAATCTTCAGATCAAGTTTGTTATCTTTAAATGAAGATGTCAAAATCTGATGCCTCCCTGCAACTTTCCTTACCAACAACACAACTTGGGAAGAAGAAACGGGAAGCAAGGTATTAGACACAGGATTTGCGGATGAGGATGTAGCTTATCATTTGTTTGTTTGTACGAGAAGTGACTAGTTTTGTTGTTTGTGACCATCAATTGGATGGCATGCATTTTATAAATTGAGTTCCTAAGAAACGTGCTGTTAGACCAGTCTATACTTTGATCAACACTAAATAGGCAGGAATTATGAGGCTTTTCTTCATCAGCCAAATAAACATAATCCCACTTACACGCGCGCTGTAGGTACTGATGCGCAAGTCGCACATACAAAGCGTGCTGCATCTCCTGCAGTTGTGCTGTGTTCAGCTACGCACATGCTTACCTGTATCAATTCACAATGTGAAGAGGCACGCCTATTTGGTGTAAAGTATCAAAGTATTGTATCGACCCAAAATACCAACCAAGATTGTTATTTGTTTAACCCTAACACTTTTGATCTCCAAAATATGAAAGTCAAAAATCATGGATTTTTACCTGGATTCGAACCCCGGACCTCTCGCTTCCCAATCCGATTATTACTCTGTCAAGCCACTGAGCAGGCGCTGCCATGGCAGCGATTTTGTGGTCACAGCTAACGTATTTGGACTTAGACAAATTTCTTAACTTTGTGGAATGGGATATTGTGAGATTCATTTGGGTTAGGGTTAAGGTACAAGAGACCAAGATTTAAATATGGGGGCACCCTTTTTGGATCATTTAATATTTTGGAGATACTCCAAATTGAGAGATAATCAAGTATAAAAATTCTGCAGTAAGGCAACAATTCAAGTGATACTAATGCAGTTGAAATTTTCAAAGAATAGCATTTCCCGTGTGATGATGAAACAATGCAAGTTTATTTAAAATCTTCACTTCCTCTTAGTTTTATTTGATATAAAACAAACCTAAACATAATAATTGGTTATCTATGATAACACCTAACCACTATCAAACAAAACTACTTAATTTTGATTTCATTTTTGTTTCTTTTCTTTCTCTTGTTTCTCCCTATTCTTACATCGAAACAGACAACATAACCATATAACTACATAAATAAATTGCAGGCATTAGTGTCAATAATACGGGGTCATTTTTGATATCAAATATGTCATTTCCTCTATCTCCCCTATTGTTCTATGTTGGAATCAAGATAAGGTATTATGATAATGATGGTAAACTAAACGAAGAGAAGATATTGTGTGTATCCCATCATGCATTGCTTCCTATGGGAAATTTTGTACAGGACCTCATGTGAGTAGTTAGTGATGAAACATACCCAAAATGCAATCTTATACAATAATCAACTTTGATTTATTGGAATTTCATCACTAACTACTCACACAATTCCCCATACAAACAATCCTACAGGAAGCAATGTATGATGGGATACACAAAAAATCTTCTCTTGACTAAACTACCAATACCAATATTAAAACACACACTCTAAAAAAAGTAGTTCCGTCTGTCCGTCCGTCCATCCAGCAAAAGCAAACAAGAACACAAGATCCAAATTAACACCAGAGCTATAAAATTATTACATTAACCTTTAATACCAAAAGACATGGACATCAATTTATGCAAAGCAGCGGTTGCTGGGTCCTTGGTAAACAAGTCTTGTTTGTCCGCCCTATGACGTTGCCTGCATTGTGTCAACATAAACCTCGCATCACTATTTACCAAGTGAATTTTTTTGTCCAATCTACGAGCCCCTGCATCATATTCTATACCATGAGTTTTATTATTAATTCAAATGCAGTTAATGTTTGATGTGGAAGACAAACATTCTGGTTATTTACCAACGAGGTCTTGTTGTTCAAGCTTTTACTTATGATCTTTATGAGAGGGCTGGGCACCATGGCAATAGATGCATTTGGTATCAAGAGACAGAATGAACAAAACATTGCCACCACACTTGTACAAATACCTCTTTTTGAAAATAAAACAGGTTTTGTTCTTGAACAAGAAAACAAAAACCCTCTTTGTTGTATAATTCTAAGATTTAAGAAAAAATGTTTGAAAAATTCAACAAAGTGATGGTCAGAATTAAGAATGATAACTATTACAATACTGATACAAATTATCGCTCTGCGTGGTAGTAATCACACTTGGACGATTTTGTTTTTAATTGGTGACCCGCCATATTGAAAGGTACCTTAACCCTAACCCTGAATTGAAAGGTGCTCCGTTTTCTAGCCTAAGTCCAACTACGGATAAACAAGCATGTTTTCACCGGGATTTGAACCCATGACCTCTGACTTCCCAAGTGAGGCACATCACTAGCAGGCCACTACGGGGCTGCTGCCCGGGCAGCGATTTCGTCCCCATATGCAACCCGCGTCTATGACGTATTGGACTTAGGCACATTTTGGTGATTTTTGACAGTGAGCGAAAGTGAGTTATTCAATGGTTAGGGTTAAGGGTCCAAAATCAAAATTGATTTTTTGGTCTTATCTAAAAGCTGAGATTTTAAGCTTTAAACTTACACCTTGCTTTTGGGTATTTGAATTTTGGTTGTTACATCAAAATTGATAAAACGCATAGAGCTGATTTGGAAAAATATAATAGTTCTGAGAAAATTGAGTTTAAAGTTCTTGTACTGAGTAAAACTTGAATGGAGAGAGGACGGTTTTTAAGACATTTTTCTAATGTTTCGAATGTTGGAACCTTATGATATTTCCGATGAAATTAGCAGTTCAACCTTGCGATATATTTTTTGACAATGCTCAGCTTGAATAGCCCGTATCACGTAATTTTAATACTATGCTGATCTTAAGGTACTTATTGATATGGCGATCACAAATCTGATTACACATATATTCCAATCTCAATGTCTGCAATTACTGGGGATGATCCAACCAAAATTGGTATGCAAATTTCACAAATTTGAAATCAATTTCTATCATGCTAATTGTGCACCAGTTAGGGTTGCACAATACCGAAGGCTGCCAGTAAATAGCGAACTTTGAAGTACAGGAATCTGTGAACAATAATGTTGTTTAAAAAAATGAAAATGTTTTTATTAGATGGGCACCTATGGGTGCCTGTATAATACCATAGGTTTTAACCCGGAAGAACTTTCTGTATACAGATTTTACATGCAATTTGCTTATAATTGGGTTTTTCTAGAAGTTTGTTTTCAAAATTCAAACACCCATTACTGAAGAGCACAATCCGATAACTAGTGGAATTGCATTGTGGATATTGCAACATAAACACTTGGGAACTCATTATGTTGATAACTTTTCAATAAAGACTGTCCTCTATTATAGTATATACCATTGATGGTACCTGGGAAATGATGGTCAATGCCAAACGCCTACTTGAGGCTTGTAGCTAATTTGGGACTATATGACATAAATGAGCGATTTAATTAATTTGCTAGAATAGGAATTCAAAGGTATTGAGGTTATGAGTTGTATATAATCAAGATAAAAATAACACCTATTAAATCTCTCTTTTTTGATAATTCAATATGACTAGGATTTGAACAATATTTGTTGTTGATACAGGGATTAGATGTAAACTGAAATTTAAATAAGGCTAATTTTTCAAGATTTCATTGAATTTGACAGAGAGCATCTCTTCTCCAACCTAACAACCACAGCCACCAAACTACTTCAGCCTCTGTAACCAGTTGATTTGCAATAAAGTGCTGAAATGAGAAACACGTAGCACAAATAGATGCATCCTTGCCATGTCTGTGTACAAATGACGAAAAAACACCTTGAATGCATCAACTTTATTGGTATAACTGTGCCACTTAGGTTTTTCTTAGTTAATATCAAGTTGTTTGAAAACAAGCAAGCATGGAAATTTTATTTAATGCTCTCTCAATGTTTCTTCTACCTGACAAAATTCAACTTTTGCAACTTCACAAACTTGAGTCAATTCCCCTCTTTCCTTGCAAACAAGCAGATATTATCACTCTGTCAATTCAACGCATCGCAGTATTTGTAGATGCTGTTGACCCTGTTATATATCATGCCCACTTCATCGCCAATACCTAAACTGTTTCCACCCTCCATAAATCGCAAGGGTTCCTCTAAGGACCCCTCCATACAATCACAGTCTAGTATCTTGGGATCACTTGGCCACTTTTTTCCGGTATCGGTTCTTTTCCGATCTCCTTGTTACAATGTATTCTTAGCGATATGAAAACAACATTTGACACAACTTGCCATTTTACCATCTCGTCATCTTCGGCAAACACAAACACAATATCATGCCTGTCAGACGCTCCCCTGAAATGTTTTTTTCTCCTCTTTGGACGTTTAGCAAACAATCATCGTATGATTCACTTTGCTTAAATTGTATCTCAAGTAGCTAGAATAACAATAAAATGGGGATGCAATTTTGCCATTTTGCAGTTTTTCATCTTGGACAAATAATAATAATAATTCTGTACCGTCCACACTAGCACTTTACCAGATTCTCTCCCGAGACACCAGAGATACTCAGTTGCGCAAATAATACACATCACGTAATTTAGTAACGTACTTGGAAAAAAAAATTTGATGAAACAGACGTTGAAAGTTTTTAAATAAAATAGAACCAAAAATAACACAATCTAATGGTTGCAAGTCTTGATAGTTACAAATTGTCTGTAGTTACTTTGCTCTGTTAATGGAACATACTGCAGAATTCACACACAGCACGAGTTAAAACAACAATTTCTCTCACATTCTACTTACGGGCACTTATTTTGGTAACAAACAAACAAAACTTCGCTTAAAGCAAGCAAATACACTATAAAAGAGTCCCTGAAAGCAAGCAATTACACTGCTTTCTATGTTTAAACTAAATCAACCAAATAAGTAAATGACAGAATTATGAAATTTAAACTCCAAAAGGCCAATCAATATTAATGCTGGGTAAGATTTCTTGCTAGCTGGTTATTCTATCTTGTCAATCATTTACCTGCAAATCAAAGTAATTGCACTTTTCACACAAACTATTTTTATTAAATTATTATATTGTTACTTTCTAAGCATAAGTGTCTGTACTTTCATAATTTTCTTTGAATATGAAATATGATAAATCTAAAGTGCTATTTGGAAAACTATAATCAAATCAGTTTATTAAATGATCCCAATTATTTCAAAGCAACACCCAAATAGCAACCAACTACTTCATCCATCTCTTCCTCACACATAGAACTTCACACCAATCATGAGTGGTCTTGATGCATTCGTTGCAGAGCATGTGATCCTACCATTCCTACATCATTTTCAAGGGCATTTAACTTCAAACTAGCCAGTCAGTGATGTCTACCAAGATGGATAGATGACTGACTAGTAGTAGCAAGCGATCCAGTCCACATTGCCGTCGGTACGTTTTAACGATAAGATTACAAGCAAAACTCAACGGGACAAGTAGACGCTTAGAGGCATGGTGACAATGATACAATAACAAAAAATGTTTGCGATTGCCAGACATAGCTAACCAATACAAGATGAATAAAAAGCAAGGGGGGAAATAAAGAGCTGAGGAGAAAGAAATAAAGATGACTATCAGTGCATTTGACTAGAGACAATAAAAGAGAAATAGTCGCAAAATGCAATGATTACATTCGCTGCAGGGAGAGAAGCTCTGGCTGGATTAATACTTGCAGGTATTTTTGGATATTATTTATACCTGTAATAGTTCTCAATCACTTCAGTTTAGATTTAGACTTAATCATTTTCATTACAAACACAAAATCTACATGATTTATCTTTTGATCAATTGGACAGTTGTTACAACTAATATAATGGAATCTATACAAATTGAAGTTGTAAAACTTATTCAACATTTTGTCTCATATCAATATATTTTTACTCTCAATTCAGGTCTATTTTGTAATGTAGAATTAAAAACTTGCTCTAAATAAAGCTTAAAATGTAGTAAAATTTTTTTAAAAATCTGCAAATAAATGGCTAAAATTTAGAAAATAAATTTCTTGCGGTGTGACTGGGTCCAGTTTTTTCTATTCCTAAATTTGAACCTCAAATAGATTCATCAGAAATATAAATCAATCAAAGCTTTTTGAAATCAATTTAATATATATTAAAAGAGGAACAATTCAATCAAAAATAATTAATTTGACCATTACAGACATAGATAAACAAGATACCAATAAGATTTTAAACTAGAAACACTATAATTTTTATACCATGATTTTTTTTCTCCAGAGAAAAAATTAAGTTGGTACATGTAAAGAATTGCAATTTTTCCCAAAATTCTACAAATTGAGAGAAATATCGGTAAATTTAATTACTGTAAACATGTTCTATCGATTCATGTAAAATATATGTACCGGTAGATAGAAAAGTAACGGGAAAATTTCATTCTAATTTATCCCCATTTGATGATGCTTTTTAACATGTGAAACTCAAAGCTAACTTCCCATTCCATGTACGATGGATCTCTGTATTTTTACCAATCTATGATTATTACAACATACCATGACGAGTTGAAAATGTTCACGCCCATCAGGATAATTTCCAGCCTTGCTCAATACCATAATACCATTGTAAATCCATACACAATAATTAAGAACATAACCTGCTCACTGATTTACCATCAAACCCTGGGACGTGACACATGTATTTCTTGTTGAATAATTGTACGATTTTTCTCCCACACCCAGTTCTGAATATGAATAAAGTTAATATTTTTTATTGTTTACATTGTTTATTTATCATATACCCATGACCTGGCATACCAAATGAAATCTAAACAAAAGTGATAGAAACAAAAGATTTTATATTGTACAAAATCTTTTCAAAAAATGCATTCCAATCAAATTTGACTAGTATACAATAATAGTTCTAACTCTTTGTGCAAATTTAACGCAATTGGCCATGACCCAAGTCAATGCCAATTCACTTATACAAATAACAACAACCACAACAATAACAATAACAAAATTTGGCGACTTCCTGCAAGGTCTCGAATTTCTTATTATAAGCTTCCCGATCAGCCTTAAACCTCCTGGTGGATGGGGGGGGGGGGATACTTAGTTGACAGGTGGGTATATGAACGCCAGACAAACAATGGATGTATCTAGTCGATTGGTTTAAAACCATAAATACATTTCACAATTTCTTCACATCTCTTCAGAAATCTGCAAGTCAAAAATGGTATATTTTTACCGGAATTTGAACCCGGG
>JXSR01S031358.1:61987-84133 GCA_000969725.1 Ophiothrix spiculata
AACATTTTCAATATGTCTTTTCCATGTCATATTCTCATCAATGATAATACCAAGAAATTTCGCATCTTGGACTCTGTTTAACTTACAGCCATCAAGATAAATATCAAAACAATCTTTATTGTCAATATTGTTTGTCTGGGTGCGTGTTCCTAGAAACATCAAATTGGTCTTTTTGGCATTCAAAGATAGTTTATTTGCTTTAAACCAGTTAGACAAATTAACAACGATGCATACATGCGTCTAGGTATTTTTATCGCCCAAGGGTGGCTTTAGCCGAGCATGATAAAAATACGCCTACGCATCGGATGCAGAGTTGTTGTTTTGCGAGAAATAAAATTATATTTCGTGAGGTTTTATTTTCGCATATGAGGATTGGTTTGCCAAAATAAAAAACTCTCGAAAATGTCTACTTGTTCAATTCTATTTTCTGTTCTATTTATCTGTTTATGTATTCAAACCCAGAAAATCACATGAATTAGTCCAGTATTACGATTAATAGTCATGAAACACTGTTTGACAACGAAATTAGACTGCTGTCATATTATTACTGGTAATACTTCAAATGATGCAACAATCTCAAATTGCTTGTGGAAAAGTTTGGGGATGATGCTGAACATGTCCAGTGCCCCTTTAACATTGATCTGTACTGATGAATAGCTAGAGTTACTCACCCTGAAACATTTTCTCAGTTTTTAAGAAATTTCAGGATAATTTTTTTATATAAAATGCTGAGAAAAATGTTGGGTGACTGACATCTTTTTGCAATATTGTACAGCACTGTCAAATAAAATAAATACACTCTTGTGCACTTAACCATAAGAAATTGTTTTCTGGTGAGTTATAATGAAGGCGAGTTATTAAAGGGAGTTATCCATACAGTAATACAGCCGGTGAATATTCTTATGTCGCATCCTCATGAGTTACAGCAAGTCTCGGTAGCGAGTAAAAAAATGACCTGTTAGCGAGCAAAAAAAACAAAAAAAACAACCCTAAAATAAGTAATAATAAGAATACACTGAGTAATAAAATTTTCCATAGGGATTTGCTGTGCTCTATGGAATAACTGAGTCTTTTATCTCACCTTCTTCACAACTGTCTTTCTGAAACTCGCCAATTATAGTTCATGTGAATTTCCCTTTCATAAAATTAAAATGTACCGTACCTCAGAACTTTAAGTTAAATCTTTCCCGGTAATGTTTTTTTTTTTAAATTAATAATGTATAGTTTATGTGTAATTTTCTGACAAGTAACAACTTATAACCAATAAAATGATTAAAATTATAATTAGCAGAAATTAATATATTAAGGAGAGTGATTTTTGTCTGTAAAATTCTGAAACTACGAATAGTAAAAGGGTGGGTCTTAAATTAAAAACAGTATAGGATGTTTCTTCTTGATATCGTACATATTTTCCACAAGTATTTATTTAAATTTCTATTTTCAAGAAAATGCAATTGAATTTTTCTTCAAAGGTTCAAATATGGCTAGAAATAATACAGTGTGGTAGATTGCTAAACATCCGACAGAAATATATGCCACGTTAAAAAAATGAGTGCAGTTTGCTTTTGAAAAACATGTTAAATCCCACTCTTTTGATAAATGATGAAATTATTCTGTGCCTTCAGGTTATTTGTGAGTGGTGGGATTACCACTACTCCTATGCATTAGTGCCACATGTTAATTACTGATCTGGTAGTCCCTTTATCGGTGTTCTGATGAAGTTGGTATATTTGAAATAATGATGATATTTATTACTACACCTCTTGAATATTAATAAGTTAATACAGTCTTCATTGGTTATATAGCGGAGACGCATAAAAAGTATTTTTGACTACTATCCCGCGTGTGCGTTAATACTCAAGTACAGCCGCGCGAGTATGTATTTACGCGTTGCGCCTGTGCATTTACACAAACACGCATGGTACTACTGGATGGCTCACGACATAGTACTGAATTTGTTGACTTCTAGATTGATTTCCAAGTTATATTTAGACTTTTTTGAGGTGTTAGTAAAACAAATACAACATGGTTTATTTCAGAGAAGTATCGCAAAATACTGTCCCTGGTGTTGAATAATCAAGACTTCCTCCCTCAGTTGCACCTCGGGTGGAAGTCTTGATCATCCAACACCTCGGGACAGTATTTTGCAATACTGCGCCTCAAACCATGGTGTATTTGTACTATTTGTAATTGCTATCATGTATCAGATAAGCTTACCAAATGCATATCTATGAAAGCAACAAAGGGAGTCTTGAACATACCTTCCTCAAGCTTTCACTCTCATTCACATTTGATCTTGAACATCTGACACAAAGTTTAAGTTTTCATTCACATTACATTGATTATATTGAAAAAATGGAGATCCACTTGCCAGATTAGGTTGAAGAATGACTATGGTTAAGGTTGAAGATTGACTATGGTTTTAAAAAAAATTACAGTTCAATGTCAGATTGACGCAAATGCCTAATACCTCTTGAGAAGGGTAAGTTCAAGACTTCCATTACTGCCCAACAAAGTAAAAACACAGTATGTGCATTGCAGATATATTGTAAGTTACTTCATTTTCCCTTGGTAGAATTCATGTAATAACAAAGACTTGTTGCACCCATAGATTTACAGGGGAGATACTAGGCTTTGAATACCAGCTTGTGTAATGGCGTCGTCAGCCATGGAGCTCAAATTTGGGGTATTTGGCGCAAATATTACTTGACGCGAATGATACGCCAACCTGCACGCAAAGATTGTGTCCGTGTTTCAATAATCGCGCATCATCGGCAAGCTATCGGCAAAAACCCGAATACCCCCAATTTTGTCTCCATGCCTGAATAAAAATAGGGGCGTGCCTTGTATCTCCCCTATAAATCTATGGTTGCACCAAATGTTTGATAGCTCAAAAGAACTTTGTTTTGACCCTAACAATGTCAGACACATGTACATACAACTTTTTTGCATGTGAATTAATTGAAGTAAAATTTTACATTTAATGGCAGTACATGCTATGCTCTATAATGCACATACTGCATTTTTCTTTGTGGAGTAGATTGCCACTTATTTCTTATAAAGTTTCTTTGAATCCAAATCAGTTATGTTTTGCTCTTACTTCGTGATTTGGTCAAATAAAACAATATATTTGTTTTTTGTAACCCTTCCTTCCCAAAAAAGCACCCAAAAATACAAATTTTATCACTTCTCTAAAAAAATAAAATATTTCTCAGTTCAACGCCCCAATTTCCCCCCATTAGATACATGTCAAGAGATGGCCTCCTTTAAAGCAATTAAACATGTCACCTTTATGTTGGTGTTGTCGAATGATTATTTAAGGTCATTGGAAGTCAGTAGATTTTGAAGCTAAAAATGTTAAGATTGGTCAGCAAATCCATATGCTTTGTTGGATTTTCATGAGATTTGGACACGATGGTCCCTGGGTGGGTCACTAAATTAGCGGGCAAGTTAAGTCATTCTTGTAACTTTTGAGACAAAGTATTTTTCATAATATTGCTTGATGTATCTGTGACTCAAATTAGCTGAAGTTTTACTGTGGACTGTATCTGTGACATCACTTTGGCTAATTAAATGAAGAGCTTTTGTTTAATACCAGGATGAGTGTTTTGGTCAATTTATAGTCAGCCTCCGGACAAAATTTTTGCTATCAAACATTTTGTCATGATGTCAAACTATGAGTGGCCATATGTGTCAAAAAGCTGTCAACAAGAAAAAGGTGTCTAAAAATTGATAAGGATGTCTAAAACACCCAAAAGGGTGTGTTAACCCAAAATTGATATGTAACCCAAAACGGCATGTGGAATCAAGAGTAGTGTCTAAAACCAATAGCACCTTTGGCCGCCTATAGTTTGACGTCACTACAAAATGTTGATACCGAAAATGTTGTTTTGAGGCTGGTTATGAATTGATCCTATTTGTAGCCAACATAAGATATGATGGAAAACTATATACATAATTTTACAATTGCAATGGTATTACAATAGTTATGGAGAAAACTGACATTACTATGATGATATTTAGTATAAAATCTTGATTGTCATTTTCGTATGATGAATATTTATGATTATTATAATAAAATATTTTGCCTTGTATGACAAGTGGCATACATGAAAATATTGGGGTTGTGAATGGTATGAAATTGCGTGTGTTTGAAATGATTATTTAAGTTCTGTAAAACAAGAAATATTTTCAATTATTTTAGTGTGCTAAACCCTCGATTAGTGATATTTAAATGCCACTCAAACTATTAAAATAGACTTAAAGGTAGGTTCCGATCACATTCTCATCCCCCAGGGCTCAACCGGAAGTAGTGTGTTTTTTGATGCCAAATGAAACCCCATATTGCTCTGATTATAAATCAAAAATTTCACCTCAAAATTCCTTATAGTTTTGGAGATATAGCACAAAATGTAAGATGAATTGTATACCTATTTTCCATTTCTTTTGTATTTACATAACAGCCTCATCTCCAGGGTTGCATACTTTCTTTTGCCTCTCAGGAGACGACAAGACACAAGTTAAGGTTGAAACCTTGCACAATGCATTTCAGAGGTCAAGGTCAATCAGTTAAAAGTAAATTTTATACTTCCTAAAATAGGAACCTACACCTTTAAATAATAAGGTCCTGTATTTAGTGAAATTAAAATTTGCATAAGTCTGAGCTTGCCAAGGGCAGTCAGGTAAAATGTGTAAGCATGCGTGAACACATTGTTTCAAAATGCCCACTAAAGGGTGATTTATTCTGAAGCCGGATTTTGTGTGATTAAAAAAAATCACACCTGAAATTGGGATTCCTTAAAGTGTACACCAAACAAATATTGTACATTCTAGTTCAGGTTCTCTGTGTCTAGTTTTGACACTAGTGTCACCAGAGGTGGCGCACCTCGTGCACAGGCACCACCAATATGTCGGTCGCCGAACACCAAATTTATCTGTCACCGAACGACGCTGTCAGAATATTTGTAGGGTCAACCAATACCTGCAAATTGTGTCGTTCAAGATGATGTTGATATTGTTAGAAAAATTAAGATAAGAAAAATCAGCTGCATAGTTGTTTGGAAATGTGCAGACTCTTCTGCTTGTTTAAAAAAAGAATGAAGGCAATCGGTAATTTCTAAGAAAAGTTGTGCCAGTTTTAGTAAAAAAACTAATTTTACAAGCTGTCCAATGTGTTGAATCTCGGTCAACTTCATTTTGACTCACGCTGTACATAGTTATAGCTCATGAGTGCATGGTCTCATGAGTAGACCCTTTATAGGTCCCAAAAAAACCCTTGAGTCACAAAAAAACCCAAAATGACACAGTATTTTTATACCATGTGATAAAGGGTGTTGACCCAAATTGAAGGCATTAGGCTTAATCAGATCCTTCAAATCTAATTCTTTTCACAAATATCTTAAGAATTGATAGGTATAGAAATTGTGTTTCCCATTTTTCTATTTTATTTCTCTTACATGTAGTTGTTATTTTGTTTTCCTTTTTATTTTGCCTTCCCGCCACATTTCTATGTCTTATCTGTTTTTACATTTCCTTTTTTTTTTAATTTTTACAACTTTCTAATTTCTGTTTTTTCTTCATTATTTATTTATCTTATTCTTTGGCATGAAATCATCTACATTAAATACAACATTTTCACTATTTTCAGAAGCCTTACTGTATCCCAAACTCCTAGATTTACATTTCATACTTAGGTAACAACAATATGTATTATGACTCTGCTCGCTCAGTCGCTTTCCAACTTAAAGATAAGATACGGTATATGACAATTTCAAGTCATTGCTTATATACTTTCAACTCAACCCATAAGTTGGTGAAAAAAAAAGAGGTCAGCTTTAGAAACTTGAAAAAAGTTGTTGAAACCTCCATTAATCGGCTATAATTTCATACGTAGGGAAACTCATGAACATGTATTGATAGGGATCAAAACAAAACAAGTACAATGTATTATCATAAGTTCTCAAAAAGACAATTTTAAGCAAGTTTCTTTTTTCAACAACTGTAAAGCATTGTTACTATTTTCATAAATTCGTAGCTTCTTGCGTGTGCTTGATTCGATTTTAATCTTTAAATTATACCATTTTAGGTTGATTACCTATATTTAAAAATGTAATCTCTTAAATGAAAAATGTTTGAAGATACAAAGAAGTCTTACAGGGACTGGCCTAGATCCTGTCTGATTTTCTGACAATATATTTTTTTCACATGTATCGATAGTACATGATTATACCAACCGGATTATACTAACATATCCTACCAGTTGTTTCCGCAGAATTTGTGTAATTGAGGAGAAAAATGAAATTATTTACCAGCTGTAATTTTTATCGCCGGTGACAAAAAAATGGTTGAAAAAGTGTTTCTAGTTTCAAATCTTAAAAAGATCTTGTTTCTACACCTGTGATGGGTAAACAAAATTATTTTTAATAAAATTGTTTCTCTTTTGATATGTATTAACTTATCTCCAAAAGCTTCATTTGATCTTTTATCTTAAAATCCAGACTGAGGTACAAATTTCGGATTTAGAAAACACTGGATAGTCACACCACCATCACATATAGATATATTGCAAATCAATTTGCTGTCAATTTGAGCCATTTCTGTGTACATTTTTGTTCTCTTTTGGATTTTACTACACTTTTAAGCTTTATTTAAAGCATTTCCATAAGTGGAATCTAGGCAAGTCCCTTTAATATTGAGAATTTGATATTTTACTTTAAAGTTCAACAAGAAAGGCTTTAGATATGAGTTTACATGTACTTTCCCCAACAAAATCTAATTGTGCCAAGTTGGTTGACAAAAATACATATTTGTTTTATTTTGCACCCTGTATAGTTTTTACCCATCCTTATTCAAAATTTGGCTTATTTAGGTAAAATTCAAATTATTTGAACATATGCTTTTCCCGAAGCTTTGCAGCAATAATTTTATTACATATTCTATCAAATTTGTAGGGTATCTAAATTTCATGAACAGAAAGGTTCCAGTTAGAAGACTTTTGCGTTAAATTGATGAATTATTTTTAATAACTACTAGTTTAATTACATCTAAACGGAGGTACAAAGTCTAAATGTATTCTAGGTAGTAGATGTATAATTAAAGGTTCCACACTTGTCGTCATCTTTAATACAATTATATTATACCTTGATACAGATATCCATAAATCTTATTGTTTACTTATTCATGTAGTCGAATACAAAATAGTTTTGATTTTTTTTTCTAATTTCATTGGAATTTTGTAATCAAATTAATTGTCCTTGTTTATCTTTAGAGAAGAATATTCTGGAACTCTTGGGCTAGAACTGGTTTTGTGATTATGATTAAGTACCAAAACGTTACCATGTTAAAGTCAATTTTACCATCAATGCTATAACCATTGTTGCTTGTCTTCACAAACTAGCGAGAAGATTGCAAACAAGATTAGGAGCAATAACTACTAGTAGCTACTAGTCATGTAAAGATTAACAAATCAGGTAAAATGATAGCAGGATTTGGCCCGGACTTTGTTCATATTAAAAACCGTGTTATTTTGGCTGTTTGACTTCAGAAATATTTCAAACAATAGTAATCTAATCATCTTCAAAACATCCAAAAGGTAATCCTCAATTGATATGGATCTTTGTAATGACAGTTATGACACGCCAGTCGAGGACGGATTCTCGCCTGCCTTCGATCTTTTCCGAGAGATTGTTTTTGCATTGCATGCCTTTCTCTCCATCGTTGGAAACTGTTTCTGCTTATGTACATTAAGACACGCTAAGCAATTTAAGCAGCAGACCAAAATGTTCATAGCATCAATGGCCTGCGCTGATCTTTGCATGGGTGGTGGTGCCTCGTTGTTGTTCTTCGTCATGTACTCCTGGAGCAAAGTCATACCACCATCGGTTCTGAGAAATCTTTGTCATATAGATGGCATTATTGGGATTACCGCTCAGACTTTGTCAATGGTATCTCTCCTTGCATTGAATATTGACAGGTATCTGGCTATCGAATTTCCATTAAAATGGATGCAAATAGCTCAAATGAAGTACGTCCGATTTGTGGGACTATTTGTGGTGATATTTAACTGGATGTCGTGCCTTCTAGTAGGGACCTTAAGTTCCATTTATGTGGACATAGCATATTACGACCGACGATGGAATGTGTGTTATCCGTTTGGGCCAAACGAAAAATCTTTTTTGAACCGCAAAACTCACACAGTTATGTTATTTATGCTTATTTCAGGCTCTTATGGACTAATTTTGCCATGTTCGATTTTAATCTATGGTCGTATTGCTGTAATCGCTCGTCGTCATCATACAAGAGAATATTTGAACAGAATTGCACACGCTTTGGCCAGAGTAAGTCAACGCCCTGCTGTTTGGGATAGTAAAGCAGTTCGAATGTTTCTTGGTGTTACAATTTTTACTACGTTAGCATGGTTACCATTCCTTGTATATCTGGCCTATTCGTATCTTCATTTATTTAAGTACCACCAGGAGATCATCATACACCATCCATACATTGCAACTATTACATACATACTGAACATGTCGACATCCTGGATGAACATCGCTGTGTATACTGTTAAAGATAGAAGTTTCAAACGAGCGGCATTTGGTTTATTGTCTTCCTTTTGCAAAGGTATCCGTCGCCAAATTGAGTTGATTGGAGCACAATGGTCCCTTAATACCACAAATAACAACTAATGTGGTGAATGTAGTCTAACATTTGATCAGCAATGTAAACATGGTAAATGTATCCAAATTGAAATAGCTGCGTCGCAAGGTTTTCAATTAAGGTGCAGCAATTTTCCGCACGACCAAAAACCGAAAATAATGTTCTCGCAAATGTATATCCAATTTTTTCGACGTAGCCTTTAAGAAGCGTACTGTAACATTTTGCAACTTTTCGAAAAATTGATTCAAATCTTAATAAAAAAACCCCGATATGGTTCGAAATAACATGAAATATCTACCTCAATCAAAACTTTCCGACAATGGTACAAATTTACTGTATACGATGACCTCTTCTGACCGCCCAATGAAATTGAAAGTTGGACTCGGACTGGACCGTTGACTTCGTTTAGTTATCGGGGACATGCCCGGGGGACATACTTGAAACATTTGATTCAAATTAATACAACGATCACATCAAATATGGAATTTGAAAGTTGGACTCGGACTGGACCGTTGACTTCGATTAGTAATCGGGGACATGTTCGGGGGACATGCTTGAAACATTTGAAACATTAATACAACGATCACATCAAAATGCATGTGTGTAATGACTATCATATCACATATTGTTAAGGCTCTGTCACACATTATTGTTTAGAACAACGTACGCATAACGTACATAATCTCACAATTGTTGTTTTATTCATTGCTGTTAGCTGCTGTATGTTCGTCATATGTTCGTTAGAAGTATATGTGATGACTCACCCCGAAAGGGGTGGACTTTGAGTTCATCATTTCATCTGTTACAGCATTTTCTAAGCTTTAAAATGACACCTTATTTGTCGAAATTGATCAAGATGATCCAATTTTACAACAGAAAATCTGCTGGAAATTCTTATTATTTTCTTTATTTTTTGCTACCTATTTTTCACCAGTATCTTGAAAAGTGTTCTGTCGCAAAGTCCCCCTTTTCTGGGTGAGTCATCACATTTACGTTATCCATACGGTGGTGTCCGTTATGTATACGTTAAACAAAACATGACTAACTAATATTTTAGTAATTGAATGAGAGCCACACCTTGGTATGGTCTATAAACAAACTAAATGATGATGTCTTTAGCACGTGTTTCCCATTTATCTTATGGTGTATTATATGACTCGTCATTCCAAAACATGGCACTTGTCGTTTGTTGGCTCGTAATGGTCTTGCGTCATATACTGGGTAACCTAAAAAGGTGAAACATTTTGAAGTGTAACATAAACATTGTCTTGTGAACCCCTATAATCACAAAAGGGTTAGTGTCAATAAAAGACGAAGATGTGGATCAAAATATTTAGAGTTTTTCCATTAAGATTTGTTGAAATTTAACCGTTGGGTATAAAAATGTTCATTTTATTACCTTTTTAAACAAAAATCGTCGATTTTAAACCCTTTTAAAGCACTAAGATGAATGTGACCAATCACGAGGTCACTTTAATCTATGTGCCCGTTGATTTACCTAATTGCATATCTATTTTCTGATAAAATCTGCTAGAAAACCAACCAAAACCTCAGATTCATGAAATTTGACGAATATATCCTGCCTTTATGACCTTTGAAATAAGTAAATAAAACAAAGAAAAATCCAGTTCAATTATAAACGTACGAAAAGGACAAGATATCGTTCTCCATTTATTTACGAGTTAAATATCCGATAACACAACGAGCATCGTAAAAGCACAAGTCGAACCTTTCGTAGGTCAGTGGATCTCTGCGCAATTGTAGTCATCCATGTCAAACGAGCCGTAATGTAGCAAACTTCATTTTGCGCAACAGGTGAAAATACACGTCGTGGTCGTAATTTGCCGACATTGATTTTTGACAGATTCACAATTCTTGTGCTTACTTAAAAAACATCAGCAAAGTTTCAATTCAAGAGAATGATCGAACATATGAAATATATATATAAGAATATAAAGTTGAGGACAATCAACAGAAAATATAAGGCTTACTGATGTTTGAACGTTTTTTGAACATTTGATGGGCTATAACCATGATAACTTGACTTCTGGAAATCGAATTCATTGTGGTGTCATTTTTTTCTCTTTTCCATTTGGCTCAAATGAGCAAGTGCTTTTATTTTAACTTATTTTAAAACATAATAAACAATCATATTTAAAAAAAAATCACATAAAAAAAAATAGGTGCAGCAAAATATCATTTATTAATTATACAGTGTAGTACAAAATTATGTAAGACAAAAACAATACATATAAATTGGATTTATATAATAGAAATATATATCCATAACATGGGCTTTACAAATACTAGCAAGATGCCCGCGCTTCGCACGGGCCCTTGCTAGATGATTAATAGTATTTTGAACTTATATACCTTTAGTACATTGATAATGTTTAATTTATTTTAATGTTTAGTTTAATTTTTTCGTAAGCTTATCACCTACCGTAACCCCCGGTCCGTCATTTTGATTTCGAGATTAATTATCGTAGCCTTAAACTTATACAGGTCACCCGTCCCGTACGTAAATACACAAAATAGTTTAATTTTCTGGTGAACGTTTTTTGATGTTCTTATTCTGTATATCATCTTGCATTTCTGCTCTCTGCTCTCGTGAATCACTGATCCTGTGGTGATAATCCTGCCGTCAGATAATCCTGCCGTATAAATTTTCAAATTTGTCTATTAATTAATTTTCTCGTAACCTTAACCTCCACCCCCCCCCCCGCCGTAGGCCTACACAAAATAGTTTATTTTCTCATGATGATGATGCTCTCTGCTGCTCCCTGAATCATCCCGTATCATGGTGATAATGTAAGTTCATTTTCCCGTAGCCCTAATTGATTAGAGCATAGGGCCTACTATTTTGAACTTATTAAACCTATAGTCGTATTTTGATAATGTTTAATTTATTTTAATGTTGAGTTTGATTTTCCTGTAGCCTTAAACCCGGGTTCCCCCGTCCCGTACGTGAATACACAAAATGGTTTAATTTTCCCGTATAATTTTTTTTTTGATGTTCTCATTCTGTATATCATCCTGCATTTTTGATTACATATTTTCCCCGTGATGCTCTCTGCTCCCGTGAATCATCCCGTATCATCGTGTCGAAAATCCCCCGTTTTCCCTGTCAGTTTTTTCCGTAGCCTTAAATATGGCTCTCCCCGTCCCGTACGTGAATACACAAAATAATTTAATGTTCCCGCATGAAGGTTTTTTTATGTTCTCGGCATTGTGTATAACATCTTGCATTGGAGCACTTGCCCCACAGCATTACCCAAATTATAATAAGACAAAAACATTATTTTAATGTTTAGTTTGATTTTCCCGTAGTTTAAACATGCCCCTGGTAATTGGATTTTGAGATTAATTTCCCGTATAGCCGTCAACCCCCCCCCCCGTCCCAACGTGAATACACAAAATAGTTTAATTTTCCCGTATAAAGTTTTTTTGATGTTCTCATTCTGTATATCATCCTGCATTTCTGATCCCATGTCTTCCTTGTGATGCTCTCTTCTCCAGTATCATCGTGATATGATTCTGCCGTAGCCTTAAACCTGCCCGTCCCGTACGTGAATACACAAAATAGTTCAATTTTCTGTATATTATTCTGCATTTCATCCCGTATCATCGTATTAATCCTGCCGTAAGTTCCCCGTTTTCCCTGTCAGTAAATTTTCCTGTACCCTTAAACCCCCGTCCCGTACGTTAATACACAAAATAGTTTAATTTTCCCGAAAAAAGATTTTTTGATGTTCTCATTCTGTATATCATCTTGCATTTCTGATCACATATTTTCCCCGTTAAGCTCTCTACTATCGTGAATCATCCCGTATCATCGTGATAATCCTGCCGTAAGTTCCCGTTTTCCCTGTCAGTTAATTTTTCCCGTAGCCTTAAACCTGCCCCCTGCCCCGTACGTGAATACACAAAATAGTTTTAATAATTTTCCCGCAAAAAGTTTTTTTGATGTTCTTATTCTGTGTTTCATCTTGCATTTCTGATTACATATTTTCCCCATGATCATGATGATGCTATCCGCTCCAGTGAATCATCCCGTACCATCGTGCATAATGCTGCGTAAGTCCACCATTTTCCCAGTCAGTTAATTTTCCCGTACCGTCCTTAAACCTGGCATTGCCGCTTACCGTGCGTCGTTGTTATTGCGTGTATCGCGCAATGTCTTTGGATGTGTTTTGTTTACACACGCACTCGGCTAGTAATTTTTTGACTCTGTGCGCATACGTAAGACGCTCATTAACGGCAAAAAAGTTTTTGGCACTTTTTGACGCAACCCGTTTACGGATTTTGCCGATTTATAGGTTAGAACCTTCCTCGGGTTTTCCTCTACCTTTCCCGTGCATTTCACGCCGTTAAGATAAAAACTGAGGGAGCCTTTTACTAACATACCCACATACATACACCACTACTCAAATGATAGTAAGATTTAAAAATAAGTGAAACTGGCAAGAGGCTGCATTACGGCTGGACTGTCACAATTATGACATCACTTACAACCGCACGTGGTCGATAAATTATGACTGATGTTTGATATGGTGTATGGCCTGCAGACCCCCGGGGGAGGGGGGCACTGGCACTCACATATGAAAGTGACGTGTGAGTGCCACCTAGCACCTCGGAAGTAGGGAAGTAGGGTCGGTGACAAAATAGGTAAAAAAGAGGTCTCTCATTGACAAAGTGTCAAAAAATGACGGAAAATCGTTAAATTTCCACAGTCAGGCAGCAGAGCCTATGCAAATGAGCTTTTAATGAGCAATTTAATTTTCATTTCCCGGGTATATACCGGGAGAATACCAGGACAACTCGGTCGCTAGATTTTTTTTTTCTCGATGTGACCTGTCGGATAGTTCGGACTTCGAACCCCTATAATCACAAGGGGGTTAGTGCAAATAGAAAATAAAGATATGGATGAAAATATTTAGAGTTTTTTCAATAAGATAAGCCTATTTTTGACAGTGGAGAATAAAAAAATTTCATTTCATTGCATTTTTTAAAAAAAATGTCAATTTTAAGCTTTTAAAACTTGAGGTCAAATCTGGTTACGTGTAGCGTGTTTTACAAAATTGTATGTAAAATGCTTTTACAAACTGCAAGATGAGATATCAGACATCATATATATGAAATTTGAAAAATATATCATGCCTGTAAGACATTTAAAACAGAAAATAAATCGAGGGAAAATTCATTACAACTAAACGTTCGAAAGGGACACGATGTCGGTCATCTCATTATCCCGATATACACAACGAACATCGCAAACGACAAGTCACACCTTTCGAAGGTCTTGGGCTATATCAGGCCAATCTGACGTCATTTTCTTAGCACGTGTCTACGTGTGAATGTGACCTGCGGCTCTGACTGTGCATATCATACGGGTTATTGGGAAATGATTTTATCATGTTTATCTATAGAAATTCTTGTGTAAAAATAGTTTATTGAAGGAATACCAATCTAATATGATGGGAAAAATACTAATTTGTTTTCAAATGAAAAAAAAAGAAAAGAAAAAAAAAAGAAGGCGCCGCGCCGTCAAGATTCGAACCTGGTACCTCTAGAATCAAAAGCCAAAGCCAAACCACTAGACTATCGAGATCTCACTATCATTGAACGGGTGTTTTACCTATATGTACCTAACAATTAGACAATGCCGCGTAATTGATCACTTCCGGGGTTATATAATATTTTGCGTAGAAATTTGATGCTTTATTTGACCTCATTGGACCAGGCGTTACATTTGCCTACGTGATACGTGTTTTCAGCAGATTTATCTCAAATGTTTTAGGAAATCTGCTAAAGAAGTGTTGTCTCTCTCATTTGACCAAGTGGCTAAAATATATTAAGTCCAGAACCGTAGATTTTAGGTAAAACGCAAAGACCTAATTTGACCTCACTCGAGGAAATTAAACGCTCGCAAAATCACACGAAAAGACACTAATATTTCCCATTTTTTCATTTTTTTGAAATTTCAAAATGTTTTCATAACTTTCATGCTTCTAATTGCAAGTTTGGTTTGAGATTCTATGCTATTTTGGCGAGTTTACAGGCTTTTTAAACTAAGGTATCCGATCTCATGAATATTCATACGCATGTAAAAACCGGCATTTCCTGTCAGTTTTCATGCATAAATAAAAATAAAATAGGCGATATTTCAGCGACCTGACTTTTGGCTGTCCACGGATTTAGTGGAATTTTAGAAAAATTACATCAAATTAAGAAAATGGCTAGTATTTGAGTGACAAAGGAGGTTGATTCTGTGACAAGGAATTTAAACAAAAATAGGGGTCATTGAGTGACAGATAGTAAAAATAGGGGGTCTTTCGGTGAGAGCGAACGAAAATGTTGAGTGACCTTAAGTCGGAGTTTAAACAATGTTGCAATCAATATCAGTTCGGCGGAACTCACAATTCGGACACGTATCCGAATTCGGATGCTCCGTATCACAATTCGGATACCCGTATCCGAATTTGAATTAAAAACAGCTGAAACGGGATATCAGCTGAAATGAATATTCAGCTTCGCCGCGCACCATACCGGTATGTATAATAGGCAATAACATCATCATCATCATTTGTCCCCGCATTTGTCATCTAAATTCTAACAAAGTATTGGCCAAATTATGTTGCCTTCTGTGATAAGAAGCTCTCAGGACATGTTTCGAAGCTGTTCCGCTGTAATTGCACAGATAAAATGACATTTCCACATATACATTTATCATAAATGCAAGAAAGATGATCTACGTGTACTTGTCAGCTTGGGCTATCGATTTGTTTCCTGCGCCACGATTGGAGTATCAGAGTTCAGATACCCCTCCATATCCTTATTCTGAAACGGGTATCACAATTTGGATACGAAATGTGCGTTGGTATCCGAATTGTGAGTTCCGCCGAACTGATATTGAATCCGACTTGCTTGCCTTAGGAAATTAACGTGAAGAGTTTGCAAATACGTTTAGTAAATCATTGATGGCCGATTATAGTCGTGGACTCACGTGAAGCCTGAGAAATTCACCGTAAAACGGTCTTTGGCATGGACAATATTCGTATTGAATATTGTGTTATTTTGGTCTTTTGGTTTCAAAAATAGTTCACGATTTTAGCAGAAACCACCCGAGTCATCCTCTACTCATTTTCAAGACACCCATAACACTGAGATGTATTGAATATGGATGTTTCTAATGATAGTTATGTCACACCAGTCGAGAACGGCTTCTCACCTGTATTCGATATTTTCCGACAGATTGTTTTTGCATTGCATGCTATACTTGCCATAGTTGGAAATTGTTTCTGCTTAGTCACATTAAGAAAAGCTAAGCATTTCAAAGAGCAAACCAAACTGTTCATAGCATCAATGGCCTGCGCTGATCTTTGCATGGGTGGTGGTGCTTCGTTGTTGTTCTTTGTCATGTACTGGTTGGATAACATCATTTCACCATCAGTGCTGAGAAGTCTTTGTCGTATAGATAGCATTATTGGTTTTACCGCTCAGACATTATCAATTATATCGCTTCTTGCATTGAATATTGACAGGTATCTGGCTATCGAATTCCCATTAAAATGGATGCAAATAGCAAAAATGAAGTATGTCCGGTTTGTGGTATTGTTTAACTGGACGTCATGCCTCTTAATAGGGATCTTTTGTTTCATTTATGTGGATATATCATATTACAATCAACAATGGAATTTGTGTCATCCGTTTGGACCAAATGAAAATGCGTTTGAGAAGAGCAAAACTCACATTGCTCTGTTATTTACGTTTCTTTCATGCTTTTACGGGTTAATTATGCCTTGTACGTTTTTAATGTACGGCCGCATTGCAATGATCGCTCGTCGTCAACATACTCGTCAATATTTATTTGCTTGTGGTATGGACAATGCAAGTCAAAGGCCTTTTGTTTTGGATACTAAAGCAGTTCGAATGTTTCTTGGCGTTACAATAACGACTACCTTAGCATGGTTACCATTCCTTGTATATCTGGCCTATTCGTATCTTCATTTATTTCGTTACCATACGGAGATCATCATACACCATCCACACGTTGCAATTATTACATACATGCTGAATATGTCGACATCCTGGATGAACATTGCCGTTTATACTGTTAAAGATCAAACTTTTAAACAATCAGCGTTTGCTTTATTGTCTTGCATTTGCAGAAGTGTCCGTTGCAAATCAGGTCATTGATGAAAATACTATTCGTCACAAATAAGTAATGATTTCACTGCGGTAGATAATCTGTCAAAATCGTAATCTATAGACACAATAAACAACGTTGCTTTTAAAGCAACATCTATGTAATTGTAATACGCGTTTATGAATCTACATGTGTAATTCACGTAAGACTTATTAGATAGTTTGTGAAAATAAGGTTAAGGTTATCGTATGCGATAACCTAACTGTAAAATGCATTACGGTTATCGCTACGATATTCGCTAACGCTATTTAGGAAGCTAGCTTTAGGGATTGATTTATAGATATGCATGAGTCATCTTTATATCCCCGGCTTTGTAATGGGTTAACACCCACTTAACCAAATGTGTTAGAAGTTTATAATTTCTAGTCCCTAATGCTATGCGTGCGCATGTGGCAATGAAATCATTAAACCACGAAATTAATTTGTACCCCGTTGTGATCACTGAGCGTGAATAACTGTAGTCTTTTTGTTCTGATCAACATCATTCGATTAGTTTTGCCAGAAATGAGAGCATAATATGTGCATCATAACAGTTTAACGTATGTCTCACTTTAACTAAGCATGAAATCTAGCCATTCTATACGGTATTTCTTCATCCATCGGATCAATAAACGCTATTTTTAAGGATAAGGTTATCGATAATGCAATCGCAACTGGCAGCCACACGCTAATCAAAACACACATAAATCAATGGCAACCACTCAAGCAGTGAATAGTGCTGACCAAATGTCCCAAATTAAGCTCGAAATTCTGGGATTGTACAATGTCACACAATTGTTTTATATAGCTTTAATTATAGGTTACACTTTGTTTTACCATATCTTGATGTCTTAATGGCATATTTTGTATGAACAAAACAACACGAGACGCATATAATAGTGGTGTTTAACGTACAGCTCTGATTGACATTTAGTTTAATAAGGGTTCCGCTTCCGTTGTTTTAACAGCTGCTTATTTGCATTTGAAAAAAAATAAGGTTACCGTCCAAAATAGCGATAGCGTTTTTACAACGCAACCTCTCAATAACATGATCAAGGAAACTGACCATTTCAACGCGTTTGTGAGACTAATTCTATATTTGAGGGTTTTTCAATATCTCTATGATGATGAAAGATGTCAGTTTTCGAATGATATATTATGTCACGCGTTTTTTTTCCATTCTCAAACAAGAGATCAAAATACAGAGCAGTCCACTGAAAATCTGACTATAAAAATACCTGCAAATCGATGATAAAATTACTGTTTACTATTCTGTCATTTCTGTTGGACGCACCGATGTCACAGATTAGAATCATGTCTTCTGATTGATCAATTGAGCCATGATACTCCCTGGTATGAAACATAGCATTGCAGGTGAATATAAAAGTCTACAAAATTTATCTTTGCAGCTAAATTATCTTTTATATCAACCCCTTTCTTTGATATAGGCCCTATTGTGGATACATTGTGCCTTTCAACTTTATTGTTACAAAATACTTTAGAATCAGAGCAGAAACATAAAATATTTTGGAAAAATTGGTTCACTCAATAGACGTCAAACAGTAAGTTTCACACCAGTAACAATGAGTACGTTAAATTCAACAACTGCGTCCGACAGAATAGTGCATGTTAGAAAAATGTGATAAATTGGCCGTGATTAATTGCACTTCCCAGCATAACTGACCTTCGAAACTCGAGGTATAGTTTAACACTTATGCATGAATGTGTTTTGTGTCAAAAACGAAATTCGGCCTTTTCACCATATTTTTAATTTCTATTCAAAATCATCACTTGCGACTCATTCATTTTGCCAGAGCAAAGTTATTAAATTTTGACCCCCTGTAATGAGACTGAGTGTCCCCCATAACCAGCAGTCCGGGTCTAATTGAACTACATGGAATAAGTCGCAATCGATTATTTATTGATCGCACATGTACAAGTACGTTCTACACAATTTAATAGTAGCTAGGACATTTCAGTCACACCGACGCTGTATTTCATTACACCGGTGTAATAGGAATAGTAGCTAAGTTGTAATAGATTTTTACAAAACATTGTAAACCAAACATGACTAATTAATTCTTACTGAATGAGAACCACGCGTTGGTATATTGTCTATAACTCGTATGTAAGTGATGATGTCTTTCACACGTGTTTGCCATTCATCATATTGGGTACGTATGTCTGGGTTGTTACTTAGTGTTGACAAAATAGACAAAGTACTATAGTCGGCATTTCCTTTCTTACTAAGACTATTGTCACAATAATTTGAATGAACAGTTTTTGATTATGATTGAATCAGTTTACACCAACTTTCAAAATTAGTTTTTGGCAAAATTGCGTCAGTACACCATAAGAAGTTTGTTAACAATGGTTTTGAAAATCAATGTGAGCACGCTCAGTGTAAATTCGTAACCATTCGTACGAACGCCGCTATCTTATGACCTGGTTTCAATGTATTTTCTATTAATAACGGAGGCTTGCATGGTGATAAAAAATCAATACACCACAAAATTTTCTTTGATATCAAATGTTTGGTGATTTTCAACACCAATCATCCTATCGATCATGTTGATTAGAAGATGCATTGGAATTAATGTAATAACAAAGACTTGTTGACCAAATGTTTAATAGCTCAAAAGAACTATGTTTTGACCCTAAGAGGTCTATTAAGCTTCATGGAGGCTATGATGATGGTAGAGCTGGACATTAATGAGTTTTATTTTACACATGATATATTCAAGTTAACAAAACCACATAAAAGACACCTTTAAAGGCCTTTCTGATCTTAGTCTTTTCAGTAATAGAAAGGCATTATCATATTCAATCCTTATGAGACACATCGAAATGTACACTAGTTGGACAGAAATGATTTGGTACTACCCTCTTAAAATGAGCATATCCTTGGAACGCCTTTATCAATTATCCCAATTCTTTCAACATTCTAAAGGTAAATCCATGATCTACTATTAAAAAACAAAAGTTATTTGCTTAGCGTTTATCTTGTTCTTTAAATATGGCACCCATTTCAACTATTGCACTTTTATTGACTACCTCGGTATATTGTAGGACTATAAAGTATCTCTAACATTCAATAGAGGATTATGGAAGCTCATGGAAAAATGGTAACTGGAAGATAACATAAAATTGGCTTGGTCAATTTTTATGATTTAAAAGGCGAATTAAGATGTTTTAATTATTATCACATCCTAAACATTGTATGAAATGGAAAAACAAGGCATTAAAAGTTATTAAAGTTCTTTCTGTCATACAAAATACCCTGTACCTGAATTTATTTCCAAAAATAGTTTACACTTTAGTGACCGAAAATTTCAGTTTACAGTAATTAAAATGATGCACAGACGTCTCACAGAAAAATCCTTACAATCTTTGCGAGTAAGTTTTTTAGATTATTGAATAGTAGGTAAAGGCTACATTTTAGTCCATGAAATTTACTAAAACATAAGTTATACTTTGTCAAATATTTGGGTGCCATTTTTTGTGGTCTAATTTCATGAATTATATGGCACAAACAAAAATATCGGGAACACTTCTGATTCTAAAAAGAATAATATTCGTTGTGTATGCACAAATTTATAAACAATGTCAATGTTTAACGAACAAGTCAAGGCCAATACTCAATTACACTTTATCTAGGGAGATGGCTAAAAATCATGAAAGTGGAAAAGACACAAAATGTTGTACCTCAATAATTGACAAACCATAACTTCAATTCTAGATTACTGATTGAAATAAAGGTTCGTTTCATGCACTATGAAATGCCACCTGTACATAATTCCTGACTACAAACCACGAAACTTTGCATGCAAAGATTGCCTGGTATTTTTCTGGGACACACTGAGTTGCATACAACTTAACATACAGGGCTTCTCAATAAAAGAGTAACACTCAGAAATTGCAAATTTAGGCATAAAATCGTGTCGCAATTTATACAAATTTGATGTCAAATTCAAGATAAAGGACCTATCTTTCCAGTACAATTTACCCCATCACGACAGCTTTTGTCATGGAGATATACGCAATTGTTTGCAGGTAAGCGAAATCCACTCTGTGCGCGGGTGATTCTATTGAATGATGATCTATAATGGATGTCGGCTAGAGGGCCGGTTGTGTCTGGCGGAGATGGTGGGATATGCTTGGAGAGCACGCCGTACTCTGTTGATATTCAGCTGTGTTCTTGCATTTTTTGGACTTCCCGAATTAACAAAGTTCAAGTTGTGACTGGTGGCATAGTTAACATACTTCTGGTAGTTGCTTGTCACCGTTTGACGAACAGGTAATTTCATACCCGGAAACTGCAACTGGAATTGTCTGATGACTTCTGCAGCCCTTCGCGTTTCATGATACTGCAACACCATGAACACTGTCTCATCGAGAGTAAACTGCAACTGTTGCCCATTTCCTGCTGCCATGTTTCTTTTTCAGGCACCAACATCCATCTGACAAGATTGCTAAAGATCATGATGAATGCACTTTCTGCATGATAGGATAGTTACATAATTGATATCATAAGAACAATGCACTAACACCAGTGCTTATTGATGGGTGCAAATCAATTATTACATAACTAGACGAGGGAATATATGGTTTGACCCCAAAAAATTGCAACAAAAGGTTTTTTAACTGATATAGGTAGTATTTATCTTCAGTAACAACATATCAAAAATCTATAAAATCTCGACTTCCGGAAGTTGGTATTTTTCAAAATGGCCGCCAAAATGGCCGCCAAATTCCTAAAATGGTTGTAACTGAGCTACTAGATGTCTAAAATGTGCAATTTTGGTGTCTATGCCTAGGTTTTAGTGGTCTAAGAAGTCAATGAGACTAGTAGGATTATTGTCAGGTCAAAGAGTATCCACAAAATCCAATATGGCTGCCAAAATGGCCGCCAATTTCCAAAAGTGGCTATTAGTTGGTTATAATTTGTATAAATTGGTAAATTTGGTGTTTAAGTCCAGATTTGTGTGGCCATTAAATTAAATGAGGCTGGACAGATTATATTTGAGTCAAAAACAGGCCTTCAAATACAAAAATGGCGCCAAAAATAAGGTTAAAATGGCCGCCAAAATGCATATTTGTTTCTTAAAACACAAGCAAAAATAATATACTTTCATTAAAATGGCTTTAAAACTAATTGTAAAACACTTTAAGGTCAACCTTACTATGGGTAATTTACTTCTGGAGCTGTGAGACACTCATTTGCTTCAAAATATGATCATATGTATGTTTCCAATTCAAAATGGCTGCCAAAATGGTTGCCAAAATAGCATGATATTTTTACT
>JXSR01S031360.1:5486-19548 GCA_000969725.1 Ophiothrix spiculata
TTGAGATAATATATTGATTCCAGATGGCAGAACTGCTGGGTATCGTATCGTATAATTGACTAAATAATATTCAGGTTCAATGCATTCACATTTCAAATTATCACTAATAGAGCATAAATTGTGTACTGCTCTAGAAACGTCTAATTTCATTTTCCCAAACGGTAATTTTATCATTTAAGTGTGTAATTTGATTAGCACGATCATAATTTAATTTTCGGCAACTTGTCTAAAAATAATGAGAAGGTGCAAGATGAAAGGCTCACCAAAATGTGAAAAAATTATAAATCATGTTTGACAGATCTGTGCAAGTTTCAGATAATTATTATCGTTATTTTATGCTAATTAATGGCAAAAAGTATATTATCTCGAATAATATTTTTAAAGTTCCCGCTCTTGTGTGAAAAAAATTGGTTTCATAGCAGGTTTCACGCCGGCTTCTTTGCTCTCGGGAGCTGTTTCTTCTGTATACGGTAGTTTGTAAAAGGATAGGAGTATATATTTGTTGGCATATTTATTTATGTGCTTATTAGCATACAATTATATATGCTTGGTGTTTTTGTGAATGTATGTGCAAATTTTGTGTTTAGGGTGGGGTGATACGAGATAATGAACAACCTTAATTAGTTCAAATAGCATAATGATGAAAATGAAATCGTGTAAAAAGGCTTTCCTGTGACCCGAATCATTTTAAAAATGTTTGATGACCAATTTTCTATCACATTGTAAAAACTTGCAATAGTTAAGAGCAGGATTACTATGTTTCATGCAATATTTGGAAGTTTTCCAGTTTATTTGAAGGAATTTCCTAAAAACAAACTTTAAAGAACATACAAACTTCCAAAGATCAGGAATCACTGGATCTCTTGACTTTTAAAATCTGCTTATGGATTTAAGCAAATCATGTTTGCATTTTTGAAGCAAATAGAGTTGTGCGACGGCGATATGCGTTTCTCTCGTTCTTGTTTAATCTCATATGTTTGGCAAAATTTACGATACTAAATCTGTATTTGGTTGTCTTAAATAATACAGCGATAACGTGCACATGTTTTAATAATTCAACATTGATTTTAGGCAAATATAGCGCACATAATTCATCAACATTTATTTTTAAAGAAAACCTTGTATCATATATGCGATGCTCACCCCGAAAAAAAAGGGGGGGGGGGGAGGACTTTGCAGATGATATCATTTTTGATTTTATCTATCATCTGTTACAGCATCATCTAAGATATGATACCTTACTTGTTTAAATTGATCAAGGTGATCACATTTTACAACAGAAAATCTACCAAGTACCGCAAAGTACCCCTTTTTGGGATGAATAATCACATATATTCATTCGATAAAAATGACTGTTATATCAAGCAACACAGCAAGTGTAATATTTGATTTCATTTTTGGTTCAAAAATAGTCAGGTATAGGAATCGATATTATGCAATATCTTGATTAAATGTTAAGGTAACCAAGACATCAAAGTTTATATAGTTTTGTCATCTTGTTGTAGCTTTGCTGGAGAGTTAGCATTCGACTTGATATAATAGAATGACATTTCAAGTTCATTGATCTCGCTGTAATATAAAATGTTGTAAAGCAAATTTAGTGCCATGCGAGCTCCAGAAATGTGTAATTTAATTTTACAGCAGGGTAATTTTATTAGCATGCACTGAATTTATCAGTTTGATCATGATATGTGGTATCTGTATATTGCCTACTGCATTCTGGCATACTGCATACTTTTGTGGTGAGTCATCAACAGTTTCACATTTTTGGCCAAAAATACTAAATTCATGTTTGTGTGCATAGTTCAATTATTCAAATGTAATGTAGAAATTATATGTCTTTCTTAGAACTCTCCCGAGAAGCTCTGATATTGCATGTTACTGACCTATTTCAACAAATGACAGATCAGTATCCAGTCAAAGAAAGTTCAGTACCAAATTCTCTATGATTAAGGGGAATAGGTCATACTAATAGGGCCTATATCTTTGTAACTGTTAACTTTTACCAATTCTTGTTAAATGGCCTTAAACATCTTAGTTTTTTTAGAGTTTTGTTTTTAGGTTATCATTAATTAAATATGTCTCATATTACTAAATTTATAATTATACGATCTACTTTAGTTGATATTACAGAATTATTCAACTTTTTTGTAAATTACTGCTCGATGATATGTTCCCCTTAAGTCTGTTCTTACCAATTTGAACTACTGCCTATGAAACAGAAATTCCCTTATGGAAGAAGGGTTAGAAAGGTGAATGTATATTAGATTATTAACCATATATCTGCTGCTACATGAGCTATGTTTTTAAACTATATACCTTCATATTTAATCTTTAAAAAAAATGTGCGATATTTTTGATTACACAAGTCATATCTTCAGTATTATAGACAATTCAATTCTTAAAAAGAATTCAGTTTCATTTATCATTCAGTAAACCGTTTCAGTGAATATCATCAAATGCAATGAAACTCAGTACCTCATAGGTTATGCCATAAATATTGGTATGTCGACCCAATAAACCCGCATTTTATTATTTTTGGCCATGAGTTGATGAATCACCACAAACAGTAGGCAGTAGGCAGAATGTAGAATGCAAATTACAGATACCGTCATGATATGTGTTTTGAAGTTAGTAGTTGGCTTGTGGTTGAAATAGGAATTTGATTTACCATCACAAAATGACTCTCATTTAAATGAACTTTTCAGGCATGTTTTAGAGTACGGTACGGTATTTTTTGAATGTCCATATAACAAAACCCATTTGATCCGACAATTGTTAATATCTAATTGAACGTTACTGAGTAAATATCCTATGCTGGTTTTACAAATACCGTATGAGGCAGCAGTTATTTTTCATATAATGTTACATATGTTTTATCTTGGTACATGTAGTAGAAGATTATATAGTGCATCATTTACTTTTCATGAATAGTTAGGTTTCTTCCTTCATTTAACAAATAATTGTTTATTATATTTCTTCAAGACGGTGGCATGATATGCACGTACAACCTTTTGTATGTAAATACTTATCAATCTACTATGCGTGCAAAATGTGTGATTTTCCAAAAGAAGAAATCATTATGCCTATTTTATTTACCTCAGTATTTTTCGTAGTGTACTATTTGGTTAAGAGTGTAGTATTGTTCTTTTGAGATCATCACTGCTCACTTCGTTTAATATATTCTAATATGTGTAAAATATATATATGAAGGGCCTAAATCCACTTTTGGTCAAAATCGATTTATTGGTGCCATAGTGCAGTACTATAGTAGTAGTTTAATGGAACCAAGTCATTTCCCCCAAAAGTGGCTATCATTGAGTTTACCAGTACATAAAAATCCGTGTTTGTTTCCAAAAGGGTCTAAATCCACGATAGTTTGTTTCCAAAAGGGCCTAAATCCACATAAGTGACGCATCATTTGACTATCACTGGGGGGGGGGGGGGGGGGGGGGGGCTGGAAGTTCAGGTCGAGATTTTTTTTTTCCGGAAACAATTTCGAGACTAAGTTGTTTTTTTACTTCCATGAAGCAATTTTGTTTAGTCACAAATCTAAAAATTTTCCGGGGGCTGTGCCCCCAAACCCCTATATATAATAGTAAGTAATAAGGGGCAAGTTATTTTTTCCTCATGTGAGTCAAGTTATTTTTTTTTCTCAAGCAGTGAGTCAAATTATTTTTTTTTCTCTTACATAGTGAGTCAAGTATTTTTTTTCGGAAAAACTTCCTACCCCCACCTGAAAGTCTAATGGTGCGTTAGGGTGTAAACAAAGCTCTCAATAAAAAATAAACAATAAAGTTTTGATTTCCATAAGTGATGTCACTATAGTGAGAGGACCTATCCTTAACTTGTGAAGCAGTAAAAACTCAAAAATAAATTAAACATGACAAAAAATTATCAGTTTGCTGATTTTCAGATGGATTTAGACCCTTTTGGAAATAAAACTCTAAATGAAGAGATCGTTCCCAACAAGAACATAAATCAACTTTGGGTTAAAATTTGGTTTTTGGAACAAAACTATTTTTCCAAGAATTTGCTTTAATTTAGCTTACCAGTGCTAAAAAATCTCAGTTTGTTTCCGAAAGGGCCTAGATCCATAGTTTATTTTCAAAAGGACCTAAATCCACTACCAAGTGAAAATAAAGCTTTACATAAAAATGAACAATGAAGTTCTGATTCCTTGAGTGTTGTCACTTTAGTTAGAGGACCAATTCCTAAAATGTAAAACAGCAAAACCTTGAAAAGTAGTTTTGCACAACAAGAAAAAACTTTTTGCTGGTTTTCTCAAAAAGTACTGAGGTGGATTTAGGCCCTTTTGGAAACAAACTCTTCATATATGTATATGTATATAGTATACAGTTAATAAATTATACGACGATTCTCTTAGCAGTAAATTGCTATTCAATGTTCAAAATCCAAGAACACATGGGAATTCACAATATCCTAAAGCTTTTAAGCAAAAGACAAGTAATCATAGCAGTTAATAGAGAGTAGAGAACTGAGAAATTGCCTCTGAAACTCAATTAGCGGTACATGGAAAATAAGTAGTTTTCAAAGACACATTGAGGCAAATTAATTTTCAATAAAGCATGTTTCCATAATTGTATCTTAAAAAAGGACCAAAAGCATTATCAGTATACCGCCTATCCCTAAAAATAGCTACAAATTGTAAATTTAGTTTAGAGGCAATGACTTTCAATAAACCTAATTCCAACATCTTAAAAAGCCCAAAATGTATAACCTTTCATAATAGCCTCTCCTTCAAAAATACCTAAAAATGTAAATTTACTGACATCAAATGAAATAATCAAATGGGTCTAATATTAACTCTTAGCTCAGCTAAGATGACATGTTCTCCTCTATTATAAACCTTGAATAAGAAGAAAATATTGTGATTTGAATTTGACTTCATTGTAGCATACCTGAAGATTTTGAAATCATAATCTTCTTCATATTCTTTCCCTTCAAAATACTTGAAAATTGTAAATTCGCTGACATCAAATGAAAAGATGAAATGATCTAATTTATTCACGTTTAGCTCAGTTGACATGTTTTCCACTGTTTTAAACTTTGAAAAGGTAGACGATATTATGATTTGAGTTTGACTTCATGGCATCATACATGGAGAATTTTGAAATCGAAATCTTCTTCACATTTTTGACTACATATATTTAACCAGTGATTAAATGTATATTAGTCACACAAATTGGCGTATATTTGACATTAGATTTGATTTAATTCATTTCAAACAATTTGACAAATTTCCAAATTTGACTGAGAGTAGTTATTTTTAAAACCTTTTGCAAATCATGATGTGCACTTTAAATGGTGTAAAATTAACCTATCAAGATGACTTACGTTAGACTGACACATATTTGACAAATCGCATCTTACATTTATTCGAGAACTGTCAATTCAAGGTGTAATACCAATCAATGGATATCCTCTGAGACTATTTAGCAATTCTAACATAAATCATCTTTATATGAAATCATATGATCCGAATTATTCCTGGGATTCGTAGAATTCACATGAATCATTTTGATTATGGCAAGCATCGTAGATTTGCTATAACGAAAAACTGAAGTGTTTTGCTTCTTCAGAATATTATCAAGAATGTGATGCTTAACGCGGAGTAACTGTCATCATCAAGATGAAACCTGCTGATGAAAGAAAATTGAAATATTATCTTATTAAACAGATGTTTGTCACACATCAAATTACTTGTCGTTATTATCTAAATATTTGTCAAGATATTTAAGATCAACATCAAGTTTTGATAATTGTTATGGTAACACAAATAGCTGACAAAGGAAGGGAATAAATAAATAAACAAAACAAAACAACAACAACAAAATACACACATACACTACCCAAGTCCGCAGCACAAAAGTGCTGATATGAAGTGATTTTCCCAACCTTGCCAATCAAGATGCTAATTTAGTTAATAAACTTGTCAAGATACCGTCAAGGAAATATTGTCGACATATGAATCAGTCTAAATATCAGGATATATCAGAGATTCTGAAATTCTTCGACTTGTAGCTACAGTGATATAAAATGACAGCGAAAGGAAATGAATGTCTTGATGTTACAATCCTGTTAAATTGTGTGATTTCGATTTTAACTGAAGTTATGAGAAAATAAAATAAAACAAAGCTTAATAACGTAAGCTTAAAGAATTATGAAAAATATCGTACATTAAAATAATAATCTCCAAACGTCAAATTCAGAATTAAACTGCGTATTATTCTAGAATTTCTTCAAGAACTTTATTTTGTACGCCTTGCAGATTATGCGGAAATGGTTCAAAATTTAGAGAATGCATAACATAATTATAATTCATACACTCCGCGCGTGCTGCGCGTGTCACCTAACCAATCAGGACGCAAGAATATAAAGTACGCGGAGTGCAGTGGATTTTCACAATGCACTGCGCTTGTTGCGTTCGGTTTGCGTGGCGTATGAATGTTTCATTGTTTTTGTCGGGTGATTATTTGTTTAGTTTAGAAAAGTTTTGGATTTTGATAGTCATATTAAAGGCCTTATTTCTTTACACAAAAGATACAATATTATTTTTCTGTCGTGTATGAATTCGATTAATAAATTTGCATTCCATAATGCTCGTAAAATGAGACCAAATCAATGCACTTGCGGTCAATTTTGATTGCTGTCCAATGCACTTGGCCCCTACGGGCCTCGTGAATTGGACGCATCAAAATTGACCGCACGTGCATTGATTTTGTCTCATTTCACTCGCTTATGAAATGCGCATTTATTAACCTATAAGTGACATATGCCTAATAAAAAATGTCAACCTTAATTGTCAATACGTTTATTTTATATTTTACTGATGATCTCGAACCAGCAAGAACTTACCGGCCATCCATTTACATTATAAAACACACCTTTTAGCAAATAATGTGAGCGTTAAATTGTGCCTAATTATGCGGAAATGGTTCAAAATTTAGAGAATTCACAATAAATGACATATGCCTAATAGAAAATGTTAACCTTAATTGCCAAATACATTTTATTTATATTTTTGTGATGATCTCGAACCAACAAGAAGAATTATTTACCGGTCGTCCTTTAAGGCTACAGTCCCTAAATGGGTGCCGTTTGGCTGAACGTCATATTTACTGCAAGTTTTTACCTACTTACACATATCAGAATATCACAATTTTTGGCGCACATATGGAATAGAGTCTCTTGTTTATACAAGCAACTTTACTCAGATTTTACGTCCATTATCAAGATTAAACTTACGTCAATAGACTACTTCGAAAAATTGACGCCTATTTCGCCGAAACCTCGTGATTTTATGATGTTCAAACGATTCGACAGTTTTCAAATTTTGACAAATTGTAGGCTTGATACCTTTTATTGAATTACTAATAATATTTTATGAATATGATGTGTTGATTTTTGGGCCCTACCACGGGTTTTCGCGCGTAGTGCAAAAACACGAAAAGTTTTTACATCACCGCTCCATGTAATTTTCAAACTCAACGCAACGGGTCCCTCAATGGCAAAAAATTCCAATCGACCCACTCGTTTTCCTGCTAATTAGCATAAAATGATTTTTCGAGGTCGCTGTTCAAATTTGTTTTGCCCATAAAATCGAAACCGAATAACTTTTTTCTAATTTTATTTTAGCAATTATTGTACTTGCAATGTGCAAATTTGAGCAAAATTTCATTCGAAAATTCGAGAACATGTTTTTTTGGTGGGAAAATGTTTGACGCGACAAAGAAAATGTTTGATCAGCCGTCATTTTAAAAAGTTTTAACCAATTTTCATTTTTCCCTGTATTTTGGTCCTTTTTACATGCTTCTAATATCGTTGACCAGACTTTCAACGTAAAATTCAAACCGGAAGGGCGTTTTTTAAGGGGGTCCCTAGGACCCCCCCCCCCCTTGGGCACTAAGCCCAATAGCTAAGTTCAGATAATGGACTGGGGTTCTATTTTTAATTTGATACGAGTGCCCCCACCCTCTCTCTGCACCCACTCCCTATCACAAGACCCTTGATCTAAATATAAGGGTGTGTGTAAATTATAATTTGTACATTTACATTTTTCACATGAAACCAGGGACTCTTTGATAGGAGGAAACTATTTAATTTATTTTGTTGCTAGATAAAGGTGCCGAATTCTGCACCTTTCTTGGACATTTTAGAGGTTTTTTTCACTAAGGATGCCGAAATCGGAAGCCTAAAATTGAATAAGTAGAAACGTTTGTGATTTGAGTCTGACTTTATTGTAGCATACATGAATAATTTTGAAATCATAATCTTCTTCACATTATTTCCCTTCAAAATACTAAAAAATTGTAAATTCGCTGACATTAAATGAAATTATCAAATGATCTAATATTAACTTTTAGCTCAGTTGACATATTTCCCACTGTTTTAAACTTTGAAAAGGTAGACAATATTATGATTTGAGTTTGACTTCATGGTATCATACCTAAAGAAGTTTGAAGTCGAAATATTCTTCACATTTTTGACTACAGATATTTTACCAGTGATTTAACATGTTTAATGTATTATCACTCACGAACATTGGCCTACATGTATATTTTACATTTGATTTTGATCTAATTCATTTCAAACTACTTGACGTGAATTTCTAAATTTGACTGAGATTGGTTATTTTTATAACCTTTTGCAAATCATGATGTGCACTTTAAATGGTGTAATATTAACCTATCAAGTTCGAAGACTTTCGTTAGACTGACACATATTTGACAAGTCATCTTACATTCAGTCGAGAACTGTCAATTCAAGGTGTAATACCAATAAATGACTATGAAGATGTATGTTCTCAATCATCCAGTAGAAGTAAATAAGTGAAGTAAATAAATCTATAACTGGAACTTACTTTGCAACTTTTGCGACGTTGCGACCATTACCAATGATCTTCAACAGGCATCTGATTCTTGGAATTGGTCACGTGACAGACGGCTAGTGACGTCACGAAGTGATCGGTCAAGAACTTTGGTATTGCAACGTCGTTCAAACCCAGCAATACACTTCGCAGCAAATTAGTTCACGTCAAGGACAAAACACCTAAGGAGAAATGCTCCAACTTGATATATGGACTCAAATGCAGCGAACACCACTGTTTGATGGGTTCATTTATTAATTTTTTGACCAAAATGCATTGTTACAATGAATGCAGGTCCTTAAAAGTGTTTAAAATAGTTCTGGAACTAGGTGTTGAACTGCAATATTTATTTCCGTAATTTACTTCCACATTTTATCTCAAAAAATGCTCATTTTAGATCAAAAACATCATTTTTAGCCCATATTTTGAAGTTTCATTATTGGTGGCGCTTTTCATTTTTTGAAATTAATTATGCATATTGCATAAATAAAATATTTGTTGTATGAATTTAACACGAATAAAATTTGTTTTTGGTCTCTTTTACCTTATTCATGTGGCAAATGTCAAAACTAAGCGTCACAGATTCTTAAAACGTGGAAAATTGATTTATAGAAATAGCGCCACCAATAATGTGCCTTTAGCATTAAATGGCTATATATTATTAGTGATCAAACCCTGGTGCGAAAGTGACTGTAATGAAACTTACGTTGGTGAAACTAAACAATCTGTGAAGGCCAGAATAAACCAACACAGAAGGCCTAGCACCAACGAAGCGCAGAATTCTGCGGTTTATCTGCATATCAGAGACTCCAAACACACTGTGAACCTGGAGGATGTTTTAATTCTCGATAAGGAGGAACAATACCACAAGCGAGGAATCAAGGAAGCCATATGGGAGAGAATTGAGAACCCGACCCTCAATAAGAAAGGGGGCCTACGCTACAGTCTATCTCACGTGTGGGACCGATCATTTCGTGGCGTCACTTGCCGTCTGTCACGTGACCAATTCCAAGAATCAGATGCCTGTTGAAGACCATTGGTAATGGTCGCAACGTCGCAAAAGTTGCAAAGTAAGTTCCTGTTATAGATTTATTTACTTCACTTAATAAATGACTATCCTCTGAGATTATTTAGCAATTCTAACATAAATCATCTTTAAATGAAATCATATGATCCGAATCATTTCCGGGATTCGTAGAATTCACATGAATCATTTTGATTATGGCAAGCATCGTAGTTTTGCTATAACGAAAAACTGAAATGTTTTGCTTCTTCAAAATCTTATCAAGAATTTGATGCTTACCCCCAGTAACTGTCATCATCAAGATAAAAACTGCTGATGAATGCAAATTGAAATATTATCTTATTAATCAGATGTTTGTCACACATCAAATTAGGCTGAAAACATACTCGGCCTCCAAACAAAATTTTTCCTACCAAACATTTGGTCGTGACGTCACCAAATATTTGCCATCGAATTTAAAGTATGAACTGATAGCAAACATGGCAATTCAATAACATGTGCATTCTAGCGCGAAATTTTATTTGGTCTCAACTCGGTGTTCAAGTTGTTTTGTTTGGAGTCAATCGTCATTTTGACGTCACGACCAAATGTTTGACAGGAAAAATTTTGTGTGGAGGCCGAGTATGATTTCGCCCATACTTGTTGTTATTATCTAAACATTTGTCAAGATATTTAAGATCAACATCAAGTTTTGATCATTGTTATGGTAACAAAAATAGCTGACAAAGAAAGGGAATAAATAAATAAGCAAAACAAAACAACAACAACAAAACACATACACACCCCAAGTCCGCAACACAAAAGAGCTGATATGAAGTGATTTTCTTAACCTTGCCAATCTTGATGCTAATTGAGTTAATAAATTTTGTCAAGATACCGTCAAGGAAATATTGTCGACATATGAATCAGTCTAAATATCAGGATTTATCAGAGATTCTGAAATTCCTCAACTTGTAACTACAGTGATATTAAAATGACAGCGAAAGGAAATAAATGTCTTGATGTTACAATCCTGTTAAATTGAGTGATTTCGATTTTAATTGAAGTTTTGAGAAAAAAAAATAATACAAAGCTTAATAACGTAAGCCTAGAGAGTAATGAAAAATGTCGTATATTAAAAAAATAATCTCCAAACGTCAAATACAGAATTAAACTGCGTATTTAATATTCTACAGTTTCTTCAAGAAATTGATTTTGTGCGCCTAAGTTGCAGATTATGCGGAAATGGTTCAAAATTAAGAGAATGCACAACATAATTATAATGACATGCCTAATAGAAAATGTCAACCTTAATTGTCAAATATGTTTATTTTATATTTTTGTGATGATCTCGAAGCAGCAAGAAGAACTTACCGGCCATACATTTACATTATAAAACACACCTTTAGCAATAATGCGAGTATTAAATTATGCCTAATGAGTGTCAAACCATGTAGCGTAGAAGATAAAAATATAAATTATTCTATAGAATATCCATCATTATATTAAATTTGGAAATTGTTTTTTTTTTTTTACTGTTTAAATAATCGCAACAAAATATTTGTAAAACCCTTTGGATGGATTAAACTAAGCGAATTTGTCTAAATGTTTCTCGCTGAAAATGTGATATATAGAAGGCAAAACGGATATATTTGTCAATTTTCCTGAATCAAATCATTTTACAACTCAGGTTCTTAGAAGTCCATGTTCTCTAATTCTAGATTCAGATAACCTTTCTCCTCCTCTGTGACTGACTTCAATTAAAATTTGATTGATAAGTTTCCTTATACAGGTCCACAATCAGTCGGTATCTCAAACAAACTGTTTCATGAACGAACATTTCTTCTTTTTATATACGAGGTTTGAAACTTTACCCAGAGGAAATAGAGCCAGGAACGTTAATTTATTACGAGATATCTTTGCATAGTCAATGTGCAAAGTAACACATTTCTCCCAATTTTAACTGACTTTCCACAGACCAATATTGTATGGATCCTCTCTATTGAATGGAAATCAACATGTTCAGGTCGTCCATGTTTTATTACGTCATTGTGACGCCATTCATCGACCGATTTGTATAATTTTGGTATCAATGGAAAGAGAAAACCCTACCCTTTACTAAACTTTGGTTCTGTCATTAAGATGTAATCCTTCAAATGAAATGACTTAATTACACCACACGTCTCAATTTCCATCATGCGGCTTATGTTATAAGCGGGGAGCATAGGTAGATATCATTAGTTGCCTCCTGTAAAGAAAGTAAAACTACTTATGAGACCATTTCTGCACCATAATGTACGTAAAGACGAGTGACTATTCTGACAATCCCTTCTGAGTCAAGTTAAAACTTTTTGATAGCCCCTCGTATAAATAAAATATATAAATACTTTCATCTAACTATAGATAAGTGCTTCATCTTTGGTAAAATAAACATCAGATTTAAGTTTCTTGAGATAATATATTGATTCCAGATGGCAGATCTGCTGGGTATCACAACGTATAATTGAATAAATTATATTCAGGTTCATTGCATTCACATTTCAAATTATCACTAATAGAGCATACATTCTGTACTGCTTTAGAAACGTCTAATTTCATTTTCCCAAACGGTAATTTTATCATTTCTGTGTGTAATTTGATTATCACGATCATAATGTAATTTTCGGCAACTTGTCTAAAAATAATGAGAAGGTGCAAGATGAAAGGTTCGCCAAAATGTGAAAAAATGATAAATCATGTTTGACAGATCTGTGCCAGTTTCAGGAAATTGTAATCGTTCTTTTTGATGATTAAGGGCAAAAAGTATATCATCTTGAATATTTTTTTAAAGTTCCCGCTCTACTGTGAAAAATATGAGTCATATAAGGTTTCACGCCATCTTCTATGCTCTCGGGTGCATTGCATAATTTTTGCTCACTGTTTGTTTTGTATAGTTTGTAAAAGGAAAGGAGTAAGTAGGCATTTGGTGCTACATGAATTTACTTACTTATTGTCATATAAATTTTATATGCTTAGTATTTCTGTGGAGGTATGTGCAAATTATATGTGTAGATGGGGTGTTCTACGTGATAGTGAACAATCTTTTTTAACTCAAATAGCATAATGCTAAAATGAAATCGTGTAAAAATACATTCCTGTGAATCAAATATTTTCACAAATGCTTGACCAATTTTCTATCATATTGCAAAAACTCGTGATCTTAAAATATGTTTCTTAATAACCTTGAACTAGCAATTGTTAAGAGCAGAATAACTTAATTTTATGCAATATTAGAAGATTTCCAATATTAGGGAATTACCTAAAAACAAAATAGAACATCCTAAGATCAGAAATCATTTAGATCTCTTGACTTTTTAAATCTGTGTATGGATTTAAGTAAATCAGGTTTACATATTTGACGTAAATAGGGTTGTGCGACGGCGATATGAGTTTGTTCCGTACTTGTTTAGTCTTTTTGTTTGGCACATTTATACGATTCTAAATTTACTTGAAAGTCGTCTTATGTAATAAGCCTACAGCGAAAAAGTGCACATGTTTAAAAAAAAATCTACATTGATTCAGGCAAACATAGCTCACATAATTCAACATTAACATCAACATTTATTTCTTAAAGGAAACCTTGTATTTTATTTAATAAAAATGACATATCAAGCAGCAACAAGCGTAATATTTTGACTTTATTATTGTGTCAAAACGATCCAGGTATAGGAATCGATAATCATGCAATATCGTGATTAAATGTTAAGTTAACCAAGACATCACAGTTTATATAGTTTGTCATCTTGGTCTAGCTATGCTGGAGAGAGTTAACATTCGACTTGATATATTGGTATGACATTTCAAGTTCATTGATCTCGCTGTAGTATAGAATGTTATAAAGCAAATTTAGTGCCACGTGGATTCAAAAAAATTCTAATTTAATTTTACAGCCGAGTAATTTTATTAGCATGCACTGATTTGATTAGTTTGTTAATGATATCTGTTCTGAAGTTAGTAGTTGACTTGTGGATGAAATAGGAATTTGGTTTATCATCACAAAACTGACTATTATTTATATTAACTTTTCAGGCATGTGTTAGAGTACGGCATATCATGAATGTTCATACAATAAAACCCACTTGATCTGAAGATTGTCAACATCTCCTCAAAAATTGAACGTTATTGAGTAA